>PVKS010051372.1:0-11171 GCA_004027875.1 Aplodontia rufa | reverse complement strand
TCTCTGCAGCTCAAACATAAAATGCTACTTTGTGATTTAAACAATTTAGATAATACAATTCTCATTCTTTCTGTACCAGTTTTTCATATTTTTATTATATAATATTTGATATATATGTTTATAAAGCTTTGAAACCTAATAATAAAATGAACATCCATGAACCCACCACTTATCTTAAGCATTAGAACATTCTCAACATGATTGAAGTAGACCTAAGTGTTTTTCTCTGATTCAAACTTCGGCTTTCACAGTTTGTGTCTTAACTTTTAAAAATAACTTTGCCACATATGTATATATCCCTGAATAGTATGTTATTTAGTTTGGCTTGTTTTTTAAGTTTGATAACAATGGCATCATATCCTTTGATGTCATTCAGGACTTTCTACTTTTCTGTACTCAATATTATATTTGTATCATGAAGCCCTTTTAGGTTGTAGATGTCAATCACTCATTTTTGCTGTTGCATACGTTTCAGTCTATGAACGTACCACATAAAATTTATCCATTTTCATGAAAATGAACATTTTTGTTTGTATTAGTTTTACTATTAAAATCATAAAAACAAAGCATCAAGTCTTATACACTCCTAGTGCACACAAATGAGACTTACTTTTGCTGACATTTTTTCCTTGTTATAACTGTCTATCATGTGCTCACACATGCATATATATAATTTATGTGTGTACGTGTATAATTACCTGGATCCACAACTGGAATATAAGCTTTTGTCCATTTCCCCCCTCTGCTCTATTATTGGTATCTAGAAGAGCATATAGTAAGGGCTCAAAATATTTGTTCAATGAATGAATGTACAAATGAATAGGGTTTCCCTGTTCAGTTGTGAAGTAAATTATACTGTTAGAATTTCCTCTTGAGGCAGCGATCATCATAGAAACTGGGTTCTGCTCCTAAATTTGTCACTAACTGGGCAAGTTATCAACCTTTCTAATTCCAAGTAGCAACATTTATACAAAATTAATAATAATAATAATTTCTGAATATTATAAAGATTAGTATGTGGTATTTATACAAACATTTTATAAACCATATATATATATATATATATATATATATATATATAAAATTGTCATTATTCCTTATGGTTAAAATCCCACACATTTACTGATATTAAAAAATGACCCTAAAGTACAGTTATTTGTTTTGTAGCAATAATTTTTGAGGTAGGATAAAGAGTCTAAACCAAACTAAGAGACAGGAGAAAGTGCAGTACTAGGGGTCTAATCTAGTACACTTTGTGTTGGATGTGCAGTATTGAGCTCTTGATGCAAAATTGATTTATTTTAGCTTCTAGTAAGCAAAAGAATCTCTTTCTAAGTAGGGCAACCAAGATAATGTGTTACCTTTTCCAATGAGTCTGCCTAAATGAAATATTCATCTTTTGTGTTAAAATAAGAAGTGATGAATATCATTGGACAATAAAGGGATAAGGTCTTCTGTGAGTGAATCCTTTAAAAGGCCTGGATAAAGAACTATAGCAGAAATATCCATTTATATTGAATTAAGTTACTATGTTCTTGAGGAGTGAAGTTTTCTTTTTTTCTTCTATCTCAGAGTCTCATGACCAGGCATATGCAGAGGCTTTGCTGTCTGGGGAAAGCCTTTTATCTGCTTGTTTATAAGTAGTATAATGGACCTGACCCTTGGATTTGGAATTGGCTTATTCCTGTGTTGCCCAAAACTAATAGCCTGGGTCTCTATTTTATCATCTACAAAATGGATTAATAGGGACTGGAGTGGTGGCTGAGTGGTAGTGTAGTGCTTGCCTGTGAGAGGATCTGTTCAGCACCAGATAAATAACTAAATGTTGGAAAAAAGAAAACCAGATGAAAAACTAAATAAAATTGATTCTCTCCCTGTAAGAAAAAAAGTGGATTAATAACATTAATATCTTACTCTTGTGTTTTAAGAGGTAAATATAGTTACATGAGTGAAAACCCTGTGCAAACTAACATTGGATACAAATGTCAATATTGTGAGATTTGAGTTATGAGATTTATCATTGCAAGACTAGGATGAGAAATGCACCCTCTTGCAATAACATAAAGTGAGTATGTTGTATTCTTTCTGTTACTTTCACTTTTTTTTTGTACCACAAATAGAAACTAGGGGCAGTTTACCACTGAGCTACATACCTGTTCCTTCATATGTTTAATTTTAAGATAAGTTGCTGAGGCTGGTCTTGAGCTTGTGATCCTCCTGCCTCAGCCTTCCTAGTTGTTGGGATTACAGTCATGTGCCATGCTTGGCTTTGCTTTCAAATACTTTTAATCTGTATTCTTTTTCCTTTCTAGCCCTGTCTTTCTTATGCATCATCTGCACACCTGTTCAGCCACCTGCTGAAGTTCTCCCACATTGCAGACTTGGTGCTTTTCTTGCCCTGAAACCTCACATCCCTCTGCCTTACACAATCACCCTGTGTCCCCTTGCACTCAATGTGGCTCTGCCCTCTGCTTCCTAAAACAATACCGAGGCTTGGCAGAGTGGGAGCCAAAGGATAATTTGGCTTAATTCCCTTAGAGCCTTAAGCACGACATTTCAAAATGAACTCTGGACAAAGTTTACATGACTACAGAAATCCACTGAGAAGACTGAGGAAGAAAAGGTCTATCAGGAAGCTTTAATTTCTCTACAAATTGTGTAAAAGTTTTATGATATTTTACATATACCAAGAACCTTCTGAAAAAAGTACAGGTCTTTGTCATCCTTTGGCCAGTTCTAAGAGACACAGATGTTCATGGAATAATGTCTATGGTTTTAACTCAGTGTTTCATGTCCACAGAGAGATTTTCAATAAGTCAGTAGGAGAAGAAACAAAGAGTTACTTAAGGAAAACACCTAGCTTTTAGTTTTTAAAATTAAATATTAATAACCATGCACGGGGGCTGGAGCAGTTGCTCAGTGGTTATCGTGCTTGCCTGGCATGCACAAAGATGTGAGTCCAAACCCCAGCACCATGTACACAATGAAGTGTGGGAGCAATGAAAGCCACATGAAAAACTAAAATGAAATTGATTTTCTCTCTCTCTCTCTCTCTCTCTTACTGTCCTTCTCTCTTAAAAATGCAT
The DNA here is from genome assembly GCA_004027875.1 of Aplodontia rufa. Taxonomy (NCBI): domain Eukaryota; kingdom Metazoa; phylum Chordata; class Mammalia; order Rodentia; family Aplodontiidae; genus Aplodontia; species Aplodontia rufa. Next base: position 8,085 of record PVKS010051372.1, on the reverse strand, counting down.
GGATTGGAGCTGGAACAGTTAACCACTTCTAGGAGGCTTTCGACCTACCTTGTCTCTCGTGCTCTATGTAATTTCTCTCAGTTTTCCACATTCTTCTTTATCATCCTTTTCATATTTTCAAGGCCAAATCCCAGAGGAATTGAACTTAACTGGCTAAGCTCGCCATTTTTACCCTTGTTGAATGAGACATTTTGAATAAAGCCACCCAGTAGGTGTCCAGTCTACCTACCCTTGATTTAGCTGACAGCCAGGACTCTGGAGAGTATTCTCCCTGAGCACCTGAGGGTCTGCTGACTTTCAGAAGAAGAGAAACATAACTGACAGATCCAGGACACTGAAGTGTCAGGGTCCATTGAACATGAGGGAGACAAATTGCTTTGAATAGATCAATGTGTTGGCTTGAGAGGCTTCCTGAAGACTTGCAATTGCAATTGCAATTGCCCTCCTCCTCCTACCTCGACCCTGAGGAAAATACTTCTGTAGTTGAGACACAAGATTCTCTCCCTCAAATACATATTAAGTTTCTCAAATACTGAAAAAAAAGACATGGACAAATCATTGGGGTCTCGGGAGTGGGGAGAGAAGGTTCTTTAATAAGAACAAAGCAGCACAAGGGATTTCCCTTAAAATTGTTAGAATTTGGATCCAGTGTTGAATTTTATTTCCTACTTCAACTCTTAGATGATGTTCTTCCATTTCCTGTGGGACCATGGAAAAGTTAAATCTCAGCAGTTCCATTTGTGTAGTGGACATAATGCTAGTGCCTACCTCCACACTTTTGTGAAAATAGAAAGAGAAAATGCATGTAGAGTGCTTAGCTCTGTTTAAGCACATGGAAAGTGTCAGTATATTTTAACTATCTTTTTTACTTCTGCTTGATTATTTCCTTTATAAACTCTCCAAGCATGACAGTTAATTAACATTTATTGCAGGTTTACTTTGTGCGAGGCATTTCACTAAAGCCCCTTAAGCACCTCCAAAATGACTTAAAACTTCCAAAATTTATAAATTTTAACAACCACCTGATTTACAATTTATAGCTTCTGTGTTTAGCAAGTCTTTCACTACAGATGAAGGATCTTTTCAGTGAATTTTGGTAGTGTTCACAATAAACTGTGTAGTGGCATAAAACTGTAAGCTCAGCTAATGGGGATTTGAGGCAGGGGCATAGCAAGTTCAAGGCTGATCTGTGCAATGTACTGAAACCCAGTCTCAAAATAAAAATAGAAAGGACTAGGTGTAGCTCTATGGTAAAGAGCTAACCTAGCATATATGAGGACCTGGATTCAATCCCCAGTACAGAGGAAGGGGTTTAATGATTATGAATCAAAGAAATTGAGATGGAATTTAATTTGAAAATAAAATTTTAAACAATAATTAAAATGTATAGCATTTAAATCAAATGAGAGATTGTGCCAAAAAGACATCATCAAGTTTTAGAAAGCATGCACTTCTTAAAGGTTATGAATATGTGTGATTTCTATGTGACATTTCTTCTCAAAACAAATATAGCACTTTTTTCCCCTTGAATGAAAATTCTGTGCTAACTCATATCCTTCCCATACACTCCTTGCCCTGCAACAACTTATCAGTGTGTGTACAGGATGGAGGAAAAAAAAAGTAAGGAAGTAGTTTTCAGTTTCAAGTTTCCAAAGGATTGTTATAAATAACAACCAGTGTGTTTGAACAATGGGGTTTTCTAGTTAATTTGATTTTTTGCTTACCTTTGAATTAACACAAACCCTTTTAATTTTGACTCATGTTGTAATTTACAATCATGAGCATAAATGAATTTAGTTCAGGGTTCTTGATCATAAGCAAGACTGTCAATTCCCATTTAGGCATTCAAGAAACATTTATTGACTATACTAAACTATACAGTAACAGGGATTCCATAAACTTTTTATAAAGCAACTCATAGTAAAAATACATTTCTTATCACAACAATAAACATGTTTGTGTACCTATATAAGTGGTTGAAACAAAAACTTTGCAAATGTATACTTACCAGCAGCAATGCATTTTTTATATCCTATTTAATATTTTAAAAAGAATGTTAGTTGTTACCTATTGAATTGATTTCATGATTTTTTCAATGTACCATGAATTGCAATGTGAAATATGTTATTTTTAACAATTTTTTTTGTACTGGGTATTGAGCCCAGGGGTGTTTTGCCACTGAGCTACCTCCCCAGCTCTTCTTAGTTTTGATTATGAGATAAAGTCTTACTAAGTTGCTTAGGGCCTTGCTAAATTGCTGAGGCTGGTTTTGAACTCGCAATCCTTTTGCCTTAGCTTCCTGCGTTGCTGAAATTATAGGCATGTGCCACTGTGCCCAGCAAAACACATTCCTTGTATCAGCATGTTTTGTTGTTATTTTGTATTATTCACCAAAGTGAGCTTGGGGGTAGTTTTTATAGCTTTTTTCCCCCTTAATTTTAGAAAAATAGAATTGAATTTCTCAGTTAATACTGATTTTAAAATTTGGATTATTTAAAACAAACTTTTGGTTACCTAAACAGAAACCTATTCTGACCATCTGAACATAAACTGCTAAATTTGATTTACCAAAGTATCTAAACATTAAAGAAATCAGTGATTAATGAAAACCTTTGAAAAATAAGAAGCACTTAGAATTCTACTAATAATTATTATTTTAAAATGCCTGCCCTGACATTAGGACTAAAAAATAATCAGAGAAGGAACATCTCATGAAGTCACTGAACAATTGGAGCACTTTTGGGACCTTTTCTTCTGTTGCTTATTCGTTTGCTTTTTATTGGCATCAGGAATTATTTTGGTAGTATCCTATTATAGTTCCCTGCTATGGGTTATGCAGGGTACATATTCTTAAAACCGATTTTTTAACACAAAGAATTTAAAACCTCATATTAGGTTTGAAACTTCTTCATTTCCTTTCCTGAGCTTGTTGATTAAGGGCTTAATTTCCAGTATGATTGGTATGGATGAGTGTAGTGGGGGATGGGCAACAGAGGCAATGATGTAGCTAGTTATCAGATTTGGAAATGTTCTATAGATTAGGCAAGTTCCTAGATATTTATTGACAGTCTAATTTTTTTTAACCAGTCCCATGATTATAAAACTATTAAATACTAAGCTGTCTTGAAACATGTTGCAAAATCTCTAAATTTTTCCTTGGGCTGCCATGTGGCTATTTATGTGGCCTGAGAGGGACAGTTGTGCAACCATATCTTCAGGCTTGGGGTGTTCCTGGTGCTAGAGGATATTGTGGGCATGTCTGCAGTCTCATGGGAAGCTAATATTCAGTCACATTATTCCTAGACCAGATTCAGAAGGACTGTGTGATTTAGGAATTACCCTGGCTGTGCTTCCCTATTCCCAGAGAGTAAAACAACAGTGCATTTAAAAAAGGCTGCTGGGTTTACCTCTTTGGTGTCTGCTCCTGTTACTGTCATCCTGAGTCAAAGGGCATTAGTGACTGTCTTGTAGGGCACAACAATGCAATGAGGAGTCAACATCTTTAGGCCTGGAGGGGTTGATCACAGTTTGAATTTCAGTTGAACCATGCCAGCTCTGGGAAGTTGGGTATGTTACTTGAATTTTCCAAGTATCAGTTTCCTTATCCATAAAGTAGAGACACAAGTACAGTTGTCCCTCCGTACCTGCAGCTTTCATATCTACAGATTTCAACCATCATAGAAAAAAAAATTGCATCTGTATTGAACATGTACAGACATTTTTTGTTGCCATTATTCCTTAAACAATTCAATATAAAAGTATGTACATTGTGTTATATATTATAAATAATCTTGAGATTATTTAAAATGTACAAGAAGATATGCATAGGTTATAGGCAAATACTATGCTATATTATATAAGGGGGTTGAACATCCTTGGATTTTGGTTTCTGTTGGTTCCTGGAATCAATCACCTACAAATACTATGGGATAACTATACTTACCAAGTAAAGTTCTTGAGAAGATTTAATGAAATGCTTATTATGTGCCAGATACTTTTCTGAGCACTTCTTCATACATATTAAATTTATGCCTCTTCCCAATGGCTCTATGAGGCAGATGTTATCACCATTTCCATCTTACAAAGGAGAAAACTGAGATTGATTTGCACATGATCACATACATGTAGGAAGTGGCAGAGGAGGGATTAGAATCCAGGCAGCCTAATGCCAGAACCTATTCTCTTTTTTATTAAATATAATTTTATTGAGGAGTTGTCTTGTTGTACAATCATAAATGCGTATGTAGTAACAATATGATATACCCCTGATCCTAATCCAGAATCACCCCCACATTGCCAACACCCCAGTCTCTTGACTCTTCTATATTTCCTCCTAAAATATATATAAATGTATGTATATATATATACATATATATTCACACACACATATACACATACATATATGTATGTATATATGCATTTTCCGGAGAATGTATGCTCTTAATGCAGAACATTCATGTAGAAATTTAGGAATATCAAAATACGAATATCAAAAAAAGCTTAAAATGCTTCTGCTGCATCCAAATCCTTTCAGTGAATATTCAGTGAATTTTCTTTAATGTCAACTAGGTGCAAAGCTCTGTGCTTGGTGGTGTAGGAGAACAAAAGTATGGTTGTCACATATAGTAGGGAAAAATATCCTTATGAGAGGGGGTAATGTATGTTAATTGCTGCAGGAATTTTGGGGTGGGTGGTCAAGGACTGGTATTGGCTGCTATTGGCTGAGGGTAGGTGTAACAGGGGGAGAAGGCAAAGTTATTGCTGGGTCTTAAGCTTGAAAGCTCAGGAAAATGGTTGGTTGTCCCATTAACAGTATGGAGGGATCCAGAGCACTGGAGTGATGGGAAGAAGATACAGCTGCATGCAGACCCTATTGGGGGGTAGAGCTGATTATGCTGAGCTTCCATGTATACTCCAAATTACATCATATACTCAGAGCTATTTATGGAACATGAAATAAGCATGTTTGTTCCCCATTTGTTCATTGCACAAGTGCTTAATAAACATTTATCTTGTGTCATGTGCTCTAGGACAAACTCTTTATCCTTTTCATCACAGAGTATACATTTACTGTGAATTTAGAGGGAAAAGGTTTTTAATATGTCAGCCTTCTATAAAGTTTTAGATTCATTTTCTTTTCAGTTTTATTTATTGATGATTGTCATGGCTGACTCCTAGCTTTACCAACTAATGCTTGTGGCAAGAATATAAATGAAAGTCTAGTTTTTAGGCTGCCTTAATTTTTAAGTTATAAATAAGGATAACTAACTATTAAGTAAAAATGTTCTATCTTCCTACTTCATCAAAAATACCCTATAATGACTTTGAAAGGCCAAGTTTGAATTTCTACTTATTAGGCAGCTTGGGGAATTGCCTTGGAGTATAGCAGTTTGGAAACACAGCAGTCTGTGGCCTATCTTCTTCTGTGCCATGTGTCCCCAGTAAGAGACCTTGGGGGTTTGTGGAGGGACATTCACACCCTCATGCTTAAGCTTTGTTCACCCCCACATGGCACTAGAAGCCTCTTCTTGGCATCCTTTGGTCCTATCTCGCTCTGCCCTGAAGAGGATTAACCCAAGAGAAAGGTTACAATTGGCCCTAGAAGTAGGATTAAGGCCATTTGTACAGGAATACCAGAATTCCAAGGACCTGAGGCATGGTCTAGATGTGGGACATGGACTTTGAGCAGAGAGAAACTAAAAACTAGTAAACTAAAACTTTCATTTTTGAAAATATTTCTGATGAATGCTTTGCCACTTCAAAACTATATCCCCCCAACCCATAGTGCCAGGCATTGTGTTTGCTCCTAGAAAGGTCTAAAAGAGTCAAGACATGATTATCATCCTCAAGTTTCTCACAGTCTAGTAGTTAACAAAGATACCTAAGCATATTAATTACAATGAATCATGATAACTTTTAGTATGGGGGTCGAAGGGAGGAGAGAAGACTGAGGAGTTGATACTGGGGGAAGTATGAGATAGGTTTATTGAGAGGTTGGCATTTCAGCTGGGGTTAATGATAAGTACAAGTTTTCTGGACAAGAAAGATAATCATTATTGTCCATTTTCATTTTTATTTGTTTTTGCTATTTAAATTCACAAGATGTCTGTACTTTATATGCTATGGCTCATAAAACTAAATTTTTATGTGTTCTCACTTTTAGCCCAGTGTCTCATGATGGTCAGAAGTCTCAGTGTTCTCATCTGTAAAATGGGAACTAAGCCTTACTATATGGGTAAGTGCTTAGACATCCCTGAATATAAGACAGAATTGTTTGGCCATGTACCTCAAAACTCCAGCTCTCAAGGCTTAACTGAGCGGGTGTTTTCTTGAGATGTTTGGAAGGCCTGACAAAGCAGTACAAGATTGGTTCAAAGTACAATGACAGGGCTAGAATCTAGGGCTTTCACTCACTTTCTGCTCTGCCTTTTTGAGCATATAATTCTCACACTGAGTCATGATCACAAGATGACCATTCTATCTCCATTCTCATGTCTACTTCAGGAAGAAAATAGATGGAAGACAGAAAGGGTACGGCCTTTATCAGGAAAGCAAAATTTACTAAGAAATCTCCATCAAATGTCCACTTTTGTGTCCATAAACCAAAACTTTTTTTTCATAGCCTCTCCTGATTTTAAGGAAATCTGAGAGGGCAAATATTTTAGCTGGGCATTTTGGCATCCTACACAAGACTGGGATTCTAACACTAAAGCAAAGGAGGATGTATATCATGTAGGCAATTAGATGTCTCTACTACAGCCTGACACACAATTAACCCTTAAATAATGGGTGTTATCATGAAGAAACCCTCAAGAAATGTTTGTTTAGTAAAACTGCACCATATCTATGCTGCCATTCCCTATTTATTTCTACAGAAAGAGTCTCCTTACCAATTTCCCTGCCTCCACTCTTGCCTCCCTATAATTCATTTTCCATTCTTTTTTTTTTTAAAGAAAGAGACAGAGTGAGAGAAAGAATCAATTTTATTTATTTTTTCATCTGGCCTTTGTTTCGCAGGCACTCATCTGTGCATTTGGTGTTGGGGTCTGAATCCAGGTCCTCACACATGCCAGGAAAATTTTCCAACCACTGAGCCACTGGACAAACCCCTCAAAATGATCTTTGAAAAATGTAAGTTGACGTAAATGTAAGAGCTAAAACTATAAAACTCTTAGAAGAAAATATAGGAAAAAGTTTTATGACATTGGATTTGGCAGTGATTTCTTGGATATGACACCAAACTCAGGCAACAAAAGAACAAATAGAATACATCAAAATGAAAAATTTTGTGCATCAAAGGATGTAATCAACAGAGCAAAAAGGCAAACTACAGACAGGAAGGAAATATTTGTGAACCATGTATCTGATAATACCCAGAGTATGTAAAAAACTGCAACTCAACAACAACAAAAATAATCCTATTTTAAATGGGCAAATGATTTGAATAGGCTTTATTCCAAAGAGGACATACAAATGGACAATAAGCATATGAAAAGATATTCAACATATTTAGAGAAATTAGAACCATCTCACATGCATTAAAATGGCCTGACACATACCTTATACTTAATATATATATCAGTTAAATAAAGTTGTATTTGGCAAGTACACATTGGGTCCTCATTATATTCAGATAATGTACTGGAATATAGAAGTATTATGTAATCCACTTCATAATGATCTGGCAAGAGTACCTGCCCTTTCCAGGACTGGCTATCTTAAGGACCTGCCTTGGAGGAGGGCAGGACTGAGTGATGCAGAGTGGCATTGCCCACTGTACTCTTTTGCACCCCTGCATCAAGCTTTCCTTAAGGTTAGCATACTCCTATATTTTTTAAATCTCATGAACCAATGGCTCCTTTTTGTGCATAAGCCCTAGGAAACCTGAGTCCAATCCCATAAACATGTAACAGAGCCATAGATTCCCCCTGCCTTGTCAATGAATCACATGTGTATATGAATGTAGCTGGGGACAATCTTATTTTCAAGATTCCCTCATAAAAAGGAAACAGCATTTATATGAGAGGGACAAAATAGAGATAGTTGAGGTATAAATGTGTTAACTGTTCATGTGAAATTGTTGTG
>PVKS010051371.1:0-11167 GCA_004027875.1 Aplodontia rufa | reverse complement strand
AAATAATGTAATAACAATTAGATTACATAAATGTACATGATTATGTTTTACTATATAACATTATCATCTATATAAAATATAAATAATAATTATTTATATTTACGGTGTTCAGTGTGATATTTTCATATATGTTTAAATTGTGGAAGTGGGAAAATAGTAGGCATCTGAAGTTCAGGAAAACTTCTATGACATCATGGTTAGATTCTAATTCTTTTTTTTTTCCCCTTTATGGTGGTAGGGATTGAACCCAGGGCCGGTCACACACACTAGGCAAACACTAACACTGAGCTACATCTCCAGCCCAACACCCCAAATCCTGCTTAACCTCTTGTGCCTAAGCCTCGGGATTTTTCCTAGTCAGGCTATACAAGTGTATGTGGCTCGAACTTCAGCCTGCAGCCTTTTTTTCACTCACCTTTTCCTCTTAATTATTGCATTCACTCATTTACATTAGTTCTCATTCCACTAGGGGATTTGAGGTAGTCACAATCTCATGCTTTGCTTTCTCCTTTAATTATCATAACTACTCCTGAGGTTTTATCCACCATCTTTTTTTTAAGAGAGTGACAGTGAGAAAGAGAAAGAATCAATTTTATTTCATTTTCTATGTGGTTTGGTTGCTCCAACACCTCGTTGGGTCTGTGGTGCTGGGGTTCGAACCCACATCCTCCTGCATGCCAGACAAGCACTGTAACTGCTGAGTCACCGATCCAGCCCCTTATCCACCATCTTCATAGAAGCAACTTTAAAACTTTACCTCTAACCCTAATATCCTTCCTACTCACCACTGCTGTCTGCCCAACACTGTGTTACAGACACCTCAAATCTAGCATAGCCTAAATTAAGGATGACCAACTCATCCCTAATTTAAATAAAAATATGTTAAACTTCTGGTTTACCAAAGACATCTGTAATTTTAGCATCAAAGGTCTCATGTCCTGGGAATTCCATTAATCTCACACAAACTATGACAAAAGTCACCATAACTAAAATGAACTCATTGATGTCTATAGCAAACCCAGTCCTCCTCCTGATATCCCATCATTTAATAGCAAAGATATTCTTCTTTGCATAAATCTGAACTCTTTTTTTGTATATTTTGTTACCAGAGATTCAACCCACAGGTGATTAACACTGAGCCACATCCCCATCCTGTTTTATATTTTATTTTGAGACAGGGTCTCCCTAAGTTGCTTAGGGGCCTCGATATGTTGCTAAGGCTGGCCTCAAATTTGCAATCCTCCTGTCTCAGCCTCCCTGCTCACCGAGATTACAGGTGTGCAGCACCACACCTGCCTCAACTTCTCTTTATCTTTACCTTTTTATACAATTGTGAAGTGTTATGTATCTTAAGATATTTCTTTTACCATCACTTTTTGACTCCCGCTGCTTTAATTCAGGTCTTTATCACTTCTCACCTGGGCGGTTACAACAGAGTCAAAATTAGATCCCCTGCCTCCAGCCATTCTTTTCCCCTTTGCCAATTCATCATCCCTGCTGCAAAGAGTAGTTATTCTGAAGCACAAATCTGATCATACGTAAGTAACCATCTCCTCATCAGTATGGAAGTCTTGCAGACTGACCCTCAAGAACAGCATTAAACCAAAGCATGATGACTACACAGTATAATAGCCAAGAAATACTGTTATAACTGGCTCAAATACACCAAGTAGTAGTATGAGCTGTGAGAAGGAAAAGGAAAACACAACAAACACAACCACCATACCCTTGAGAAGTCAGGAACTCTGAGTTTGTCCAGTGCAGTTTTGCATCTTCTCGTTTCTTCAGACAAGTGTGTGACAAGCACAGTCACGGCAAATAAATATTGCCAGGGAACTCCACGTGGTACATACCAGTTACAACTTTGATATTCGTCTGCAACAGAATCAACTAAAAGTTACATTATGCAGAAACTAAGATAGTTTGAGACAGAATTTACTCACTCCCTTAGATTGCTAGGTCTTAACTCAATCTGTGGCCATACTCCCAAAATTTCTCCTGTTGCAACAACCATAGGTTTTCCATCCCAGGCTGGCAAGAAAGCCAAGAATTTGCTTTAAGGATGTTTGTATCAGTGGCAGGAAGTATGTATCCCATTTGAATAAGGAGCTAGTGGGAGGGGACTCCAAATACAGATGAAGGAGAAGGCAAGAGCTCTGTCTCCTCTCAGACACTAGCAGGTAGTGAATTGTTTATGAAGTCACTCACCTTGGATGAAAAGAGTGACCTTCACAGAACATTAGAAATATATGGCTACCAGAATAGCTGTCACCCAGAGGCTCGCCTTTCTAATGGTAGAAAGTTTCACCACACTGTAGGTCGCTTCCTCTTCCATCCAGGTCATTAAGAGGTGTACCCTCTCCCAGCAGAAGGCTCCCCCAGCTAGGACCCTGACCCTATTTTTTTCCTTTGTCACATTCATTTTTCTAGTTTTTTTTGTCGCTTAATAGGTCATTGAAACATTGAAGCATTTCATTTATCTTCCAAAGACCTTGCTTGTGGAATTTATTCTCCCTTCATTTTAAGTACCTCCAGAATAAGAAACACACACACATCACACAAATAAATATACATCCCTTCATTATTTAGTTGTTTACTTATTTATTTTGGTGCTGGGGATCAAACCCAGGGCCTTGCACATGCTAAGCACATGTTGTCAGGTGAGCTACACCCCCAGACCCCATTCACTGTTAAATAGCAACTGCCTCCTTCTCCCTAAACCTGAGAGTTATAAGCTGTACTCTTAGCCCTAAAGAAATTTAGAGTCTAATCAGTACAACTAAGAACAAAGATCCCATAGTCATGTTCTTAATAATTGCTACAGGAACTGGGACAATGATGCTACAGGAACCGGGAGAATGAGGAGGCCAGTATACATTGGAAACTTCAGGAAAACTTCACATTTTTCAAAGAGTCAAATCAGAGTTCACTCAAGTACAAGTCAAGGAGAGGGATTCTGAAGATTAAAAAAGTCATGTAGTGGCAACTAGGAATTCTTTTTATCCCCCTCCCCCAGTCGCTCCCTTTGGTCCTACGACAAGGTTGTGATAAGGTTCTAGCTTGCAGTCGGAAACAGCTGGTTCACAGAGAATCCCCTGCTGTCAAGCCCCCTCTGGCCAAAACCACTCAGTTCACTTCCCAGTGCTGCTAATCCCCCCACCTCTGCCTGGAACTCTAAATGTGTGTCTTTTCATCAGCAACCCAGAACCTTAGAGAAGTAAGCGAGAATTAAAAAAAGACAAATAACAGATCATTGATATTTAAGTGAATATTCTATTCTCATTGCTGCTGCAAATAATGTAACCATCATTTTTAAGAGTTTGCTACGTGTTCGGCAGCTAGACATGATGCTAAGAACTTTTCATGTGTCGCATTCAATTTAATCCTGCCAATAGGACGGAGGGAGTATTTGTGTTCCCATTTTGCAGTTGAGGAAACTGAGGCATGGAAATGTAAAAGGCTTTGTCCAAGAAGCATACCATTAATAAGTGTCAAAGCCAGAGTTTGACCTCAGATCTCACTCTGAAGTCAACATAGCAGAGACCGAGGAGTATGGAGGATAGAGCAAAAGCCAGAAAGGCTTCTTAGTAGCAGACCAGATACCAAATATTTTTGATGTTTTAGTGCATATGGTTTCCTGTAATTACTCAACTCGGCCACTGTAGTGCAAAAGCAGCCGTAGGCAACATGTAAACAAGTGAGTGTGGTTCTAGTCCCATAAGCCTCATTTACAATGACAGGTAAAGGGCTGGATTTGGTCTGATATCTGTAGTTTGATAACCTCTGGATTAGAACATCAGTGGTATAATCAGACAGCCCTGGGTTCAAGATCTGGCTCTCATCACTTTCTAGACAAGCCTTTTAGTTTCCACGTGTCTCAGTTTCTTCATCTATAGGACTGTAGTGATCCCTCATAGAGTCATCATGATTATGAATTATTACAGGAAAGAACAAATGCAAAGTGTCTGTCACTTAGTATTCAGTAATTATTATTAAAAGCCGACTACACATGGCTGCAGAGGTGACTCAGCAGTAGAGCGCTTGCCTGGCATGTGCAAAGACCCAGGTCCAAACCCCAGCACCACAAATACGACTAAGAAGAGGAAAAACAAAAACCAATGAAAAAATAAACAAAATTTTTTAACAAAAGCCCACTACAAGGCTGGTCCCTACAAGCAAGGAGAAAGAACACAGGTTAGGGTAGATGGGAATCTTTAAAATTAAGCCACCAAGGCCCCACTGATCTTGATACTCAGCAGAAAGAACTAGTCGCTCAGGATTCCAGCTAATTTGATTCTCTCTTCAGCTACGTGGACCATGTCAGTTTACTTTCCTATTTTCATCTTTACTGAGAAAGTCGCCTGGCTTCTTCGTAGCTCTTGTCAGGCACTGAGAACTCCATCATGGAAGGCAGGAGTCTGATTTTGTCATTACTTGTTAGGTGCTTCCTTTAAGGGTGTGGGTTTGAGGGGCTGGAGCAGTGGCTCAGCAGTTATGCTGCTTGCCTGGCATGCACAAGGACAGGGCAGCATGTACACAATGAAGGGTTGGAGCAATGAAAGCCACATGAAAAATTAAATAAAATTGATTCTTTCTCTCTTCCTCTCACTGTCCCTCTCTCTTTAAAAAAAAGAAAAGAAAAAAGAAATACAGGTTTGAACCTCAGCACCACGGATACAAGTGAGAGTCAGAGCAACAAAAGCCACATGAAAAGCTAAATAAAAGTGATTCTCTCTCTCTCTCTCTCTCTCTCTCTCTCTCTCCCTCTCTCCCCTTCTCCCTCCCTCCCTCCCTCCCTCCATCTCTCTTTAAAAAACTGACATTCTGAAAAGAAAAAGAATGGTATTCTGGCCAACAGAGTTATGCCTGTGTTCTAAGTACCTGGCACGGAGTTGTAGGTGCTCAGTGAACATTGGTGGCTTAATTGTGCTGGCTACATTTGGAGTGGTCCTGGCTGGAAGCATATGGAAAATGACTTTGAAAATTTTTTTGTTGTAACCCAGTGAGATGGCTCACGAATGTAATCCCAGCAACTCAAGAGACTGAGGCAGGAGGATCATAAATTCAAGACCAGGCTCAGCAACTTAGCAAGACCCTGAAACTCAGTGAGACCCTGTCTCAAACTAAAAAATAAAAACGGATGGGGATGTAGCTCAGTGGTAAAGTGCCCCTGGGTGCAATTCCCAATACCACAAAAATAATAACAGTAATAGTAATGTGTGTGTGTGTGTGTGTGTGTGTGTGTGCACTGCGGGTCAAATTCAGGAGCTTACACATGCTAGGCAAATGTTTTACCACTGAGCTCCATTTTCAGCCTGGAAAATAAATTCTTAAAAGCCCTCTTAGAGTTGAGAGTCCCTTCTTTCTCCACCAGAGAGAAAGAGAATGTGTGCGGGCGGACAGGAAAGATGTAGGAGTTTGCAAGATGGCTGGGTGGACTGGGTAGTGCAGGACACACTGTTCCTGGGTTGTATTAAATACTTGGGAGCCGTGCTGCACTGGTGTCTCTAGGCTTCTGAAAAATTGCCAAGTAAAACTCTGAGCAAGTTTTTAGCTTTGAGTCAAAATCATACTCATGCAATCTTTCATCTCAACTTAAAAAAAAATCCCTGAGCTACCTCAGCTTGTCAGAGAACAACCCCCAACACCCAGAAAAAGCCATTCTTTCTGTAGTGCTGACTTGCCAATCTTTCTCAATGAAAAAATTCTCTCCTTTATCTACCAAATTGCCTTCCATCCTCTAAAATGCATCTTGCATAATAATTCAGGTTTTCATTCTTGAATTTGTTAGCATTATTTATAGGATCTGACTACAAGGAGGAGCATACTGACCCTAATAGGATGTACTTCTCCAACCCACTTTTCCTCCCCAACCTCACCGTCTCGGTCCCTACTACCACCACCCTCAGTTTCCTTTTCAGAATTCTAAGCTGGCAATTAGCATAACAAACACACCCTGGGATTATTCAGCTGAGCTGGTGCTAATGGAAGCAGCAGGGATGCATGCAAAGTCCGCTTAAGCACGGATTGTGTCAAATCGCATGTATGGTTACTTTAAAACTAAGTATCCAAGAAACAACACCTGTCCCTCGGTATCATCATCATCATAATAACAATGATGATCACAACGATAAAAACAGCTAACCTTTATTGAGCGCTACCTCATTTAATCCTCACAATAATCCTTGATGGTGGGGGTAATTTTGGTTTAAGAACAAATGCATATCATATTGTTACTTTATATGCATTTATGATTGTAAAACAACTCAACTCCTTAAATTAAAAAAAAATTTAAAAACAATAATCCATGAAAAATGATAATATTTGCTATTATACAAGCCACCGCTCCAGCCCCATTAAAAATGCTTTAGTATGTCCCAAACTTGTAAGAGACATTATTTTTACCTGAAATTCAAATTTAACTGGACATCCTGCATTTTTGCTGGGCACTGAGTTAACTCTCTTACTCTTCATAATGATCCTATGACATGGGTTACTATTATAATGTTAACTTGACCGAAGTACCACAAATCAGAAGCCAAATCAGTGTCTATGTATCCTATAGATATTGCTCAACTTGTGAAGGGTTATGCCCTTTAAAACTCATGGTAAATTGAAAATATCACAAGTCAAAAAATACACTGAATACACCTAATCTAGAAAGCATTGCAGCTTAATAACATAATGCAGTGTAAAGTATCCATTGCCTCCCCTTGTGATCCTGAGGATGACTTGGGAGTTACAGCTCACTTCTGCTGACTCAAGAGTATCAGACTGCATATCAAGAGACCAGGAAAAAAACTGAAATTCAAAATCCAAAGTACGCTCTATACCAAACGTTCTTAACTTCATCACAAAGTTGAAAATTCATAAATCAATCGGACCGTTATAAGTCAGGGACCAACTGTACATATATTACAGGACCACATTTATTTATGTTTATTCCATTGAGTTTAAGTAATCATAGGCTTCACTGCTGAAAAAATTAACATGTTTGATTATAATAGCATTGCCAGATAAAAATAAGGGGTACTCAGTTAAATGTGAATTTCAGATAAATAATGAATAATTTTTTTTAAGAGAGAGAGGGTCACTGAGAGAGGGAGAGAAAGACAGAATCAATTTTATTTAGTTTTTCATTTAGCTTTTGTTGCTCTGACACTCAGTTGTATACGTGGTGCTGGAGTTAGAACCCATATCCTTGCACATGACAGGGAAGAGCTGGAACTGCTAAGATACTGCTCCCGCCCCATGGATAATGCTTTAGTATGTTCCAAAATTTTAAGAGACATTATTTTTATCTGAAATTCAAATTTAACTGGACATCCTGTATTTTTATTTGCTAAACTTGGCAACCCCAATTATGCCTGCTGCATCAAACCCCACTGGGAGTATTACCTAACATATAGTACAGAAAGCAAACTACTCTACTAAAAGGTGACAAATTTGGAATTCCAAAACACATGTGGTTCCAAGGATTTTGAAATAGGGATTTTGGGGTGGGCTCACCTGTGCACACCTGTAATCCCAGCAACTCAGGAGGCTGAGGCAGGAGAATTGCAAATCCAAGGCCAGCCTAGACAATTTAGCTAGACCCTGTCTCAAACTGAAAAATAAAAAGGACTGAGGATGTAAGCACCCCTGGGTTCAATCTCTAGTATTTAAAATTAATTATATATTAATTTAAAATGAAAATGGGTGCTGGGGCGGTGGCTCAGGAGTTACAGTGCTTGCCTAGTACGTGTGAATGAGTTGGAACCCCAGCACCACGTACACAAGAAAGTGTTGGAGCAATGAAGGCCACATGAAAAACTAAATAAAACTGATGCTTTCTTTCTCTCTCACTGTCTCTCTCCTTTAAAAAAAATGAAATTGGGCTGTGAGTCGTGGTGCATGCCCATAATCCGAGCTGCTTGGGAGGCTGAGGCAGGAATATCCCAAATTCAAGACCAGCCTCGGCAACTTAGCAAGGCCCTAAGCAATTTAGTGAGACCCTGCCTGAAAATAAAAAATAAAAAGGGCTGGGCGTGGGGGGGGCCTGGAGCGGTGGCTCAGTGGTTTCAGCGCTTGCCTGGCAAGCACAAGGACCTGGGTCCAAACCCCAGCACCACATACACTGAGTGTTGGAGCAACTAAGGCCATGTGAAAAACTCAATAAAGTTGTTTTTCTCTTTCTCTTTCTCTGTGTCTCTCACTGTCCCTCTCTCTTTAAAAAAAGGGGGGGGCTGGGGGTGTGACTCTGTGAAAAGAAAGAAAGAGAGAGAGAGAAAGAGAAAGGAAAGAAAGAAGGGAGGGAGGGAGAGAGGGAGGAAGACAAAAAGAAATAGAGATTGTGAGCCTATGATCCTGTTGCATCCTCCCAGCATTGGACTTGGACTGCATGGAACCGAGCTTTGAAAGAGCAACCACCTTTCAAAGACAAGCCATCAGAATTAGTTAAGTTGGCACTAAGCAGATTTCCCTCCTGCTCTGTTCATAAGTCATTAGCTAGATCAATGTTGTAGCTTGATCTAGCTAATCAAAATGAAAATCTCGCTTGGATTTATGTATTTCTTAAGGTACTTCCCTTTCCAGTTTTCTGATTTAAACCAGTAGTACTAACCGGATCACACCCCGTATAACTTCTTACTTGGCTGCAGTGAGTTTCGTGGCTCTCCTCTTCAACTGCTTTCGCACGCTGTATCACTTGTTCCCTCCCTAGAGAGAAGCTTTCCAATACAGGTGTCTCCTTCCACACTCCCACTTTCTGGGGGAGGAAGTGAGCTCCCTCCACCCTCTGCTGCCATCTCACGATTAGAATAAGCCATTGCCTTTGACTTAATACAGCGGCTCTACTTTTCCAGAGTCCACCTCAACCAATACAGGAGAATTATAACATCTGCCAGGAAGTCCCATTGAGCTAATTCTGACCATGTATGTTTGCAAATGAAAAAAAAATCTATGCTTTTTAAAAATATTTATTCTAAAACAGTTTTCGGCATGTAGCCTTTCTTTTCTCCGTTTAGTTCAAATTACTGAGAGTTAGTAAATAAAGAGGTTGCCTTATTTTGTGAATCTGCACCTGTGTTGCCACTGATATTGGCAACCCAGCTCAGGAACCAAGTCTGCTAGCTAATTTGCAACAACAAAGCCAGTTTATCCCAAAATGTATCCATATTCCCCGAAAAGCAATGCATCTCTTTCTCTCTCTCTCTCTCTCTCTCTCTCATTAAATTCACCATAGATTGGTGATTTGATTGGGTAAATATGCAATTGTGTTAGGCAGAGAATACATGTAAAATGCATTCGCAATCATAACCTAGGCCTGAACTCTTTACCAAATGTATTTCTTAGTTTGAAATGTCTGTTGCAGTGGGGGCAAAAAACCTGTCCTGCTTGATGAAAGTACAGCAAGCTCACTGCAATGCTGAAGGAAAGAAAGTACTGGACCATTTCTCTCTCTTCAGGAAATTTGCACTGCAACTGATTTATTTTTCTTTTCTTCTTTTTTTTTTTAAGCTCTTTTTTGTCCCACTTCAGAGCCCAGTTTGATGGGCAGCTACAAAACAAACTATCTCAGGTAATTTGTGGTGACCTGACTTTTTAAGTACACCCTTGTTCAAAACCAGACTCTCTTTTGAAGAGCTGACATTCGATGCAATGAAAGTTGAGCCCATTTCAATGTGTAGCCATTTACTCAAGAAATAGGCGAAGGTTCTTGAAAGATCAACAGACTTTTTCCAAAGTACCAAGAAAGGTCCTTACCTTCTATCTTGCCAGAGCCAAAAACTGCTGTTTCTTCCTGGTCCTCACCTTCTCTCCTGGGATAGAGGAAGGCTCATTGTCTCCTTCTAAATTTTCTTTTTCTCAAAATGGTCTAAAGGAAGAAATAACCCTGCTTAAAGTCAGCTGCTTTCTTTTGGAAACATGCAAAGGTAACTGATTGAAAAGTACTTCAGAGAACAATAGGCCTGTGGCGGTGGGGGATTGGCTCCTGGATGCTCTGGATACTCAAGTCCCTAAATAAACTAGCCCAGTATTTGCATCTTATTTTGTATACTTTGTACCTTAATTCATCTGTAGATTATTTATAATAATACAATATAAATGCTGTGTAGACAGTTCTGGGGGTTTTTTTGTTTGGTTGGTTGGTGGTGGGTTTTTTGTTGTTTTTGGTTTTGGGGTTTTGTTTTTTTTGGAGGGGTGCTTTGTTTTGTTTTGTTTAATTTTAATTTAGTACTAAGGATTGAACCCAGGGGCATTCTACCACCGAGCTATATCCCTAGCCCCCCCAGCAGTTTTTATTTTGAGATACAGCTTCACTGTTACCCAAGTTGACCTCTAATTTGAACTCCTCCTGCCTTCACCTCCCAAAGTGCTGGGATTACAGTTTTGTGCCGCCCGTCTGGCTGTAACTAGTTGTTAAACGGCATTATTTAGGGAATGATAAGAAAAAAATTGTACCAATTCAGTAGAGATGCATTTTATTTAAACTTTGCTCCTCACTTGACTGAATCTGAGGATGCAAAAGGCTAACTGAACTACTTTACAAATCTCTGAATGTTAACTGTGTGTCAAGGTGAACTTTCCTCCAGTTTCACCTATTCCACGTTATATGCACACCCAACAATTTAAAATCATCTGAAAAAAAATCAGTTAGGTGACTCAGTGTGGAAATGACTTATCTGAGCCTGATTTAATTTTTTTCTTGCTGAAAGGATTGTGGGAGGGAGCAGGGTGGACTAAGGAGGGGGTTGAAAAAACTTTCTCTCCTCTGACCATTGCCTATCCCTATTGGAGCCGCTGGAACTGGATGCCGCTGGCTATTCACTCTCCCTGGGAGCCTGACTTACTTCTCAAGAGCCCACTCTGACCCCCACATCTTTTGCTCCTACGAAGAAACTTTCCGTTGTTTTCCATTGCCTCTTCAAGAGGTAAAAAGCCAGTCAACAACCAGGGAACACTCCCTAGCTTTTTATTCTTAAATGAGCACTTACTACAGAGCTTGATGCACAGTAGGCATTCAAATATTAATTGCTGTTATTACTATCACTATTTAACCTCTTTGAACCTCGGTTTTCTTATCTGTAAAACCTCGGTTTATTAATACAGATATTCCTTCACTTACAACAGGCTGCTATCCCTGTAAGCCCATCATAAGTTCAAAATGTGCTGGCTACGCCTAACC
>PVKS010051370.1:0-11163 GCA_004027875.1 Aplodontia rufa | reverse complement strand
CAGCCACCACTCCATCCCTCATTTGCTACTTAGCTACCACTTAGCTACTGCCCCATCTCTTTTTATTTTTTATAAAGAGGCATGTATGTTGGTTTGCCAGGGCTGGCATAACAAGGTACCACAGAGTGGGTGTCTTAAATGACAGAAACCTTTTTCTCATAATTTTGGAGGCTGAAAGCCTGACCTCAAGGTATTTTAGGGGTTGGTTTCTTTTTAGACCCCTCTTCATGGCTTGTAGAGTATTTTCTCCTCCCCATGTCTTCTCATGTCTTTCTCTGTATACCTGTGTCCTAATCTCTTCATTTGAGGACGTCAGTCATGCTGGAAGACCTCATTTTTAACTCATTACCCCTCTAAAGCCCTGTCTTTCAAAGCAGCTACATTCTGATACATTGGGACTTAAAAACAGAATTTTGGTGGGGACACAATTCAGACCACATCAGCAGGCTTCCCACTCCTTTCTTCCTCCACTGTATGTTCTCCTATTCCAGCCACCCTCCAAACATGTGGCCTATCCCAAGATGTAACTATCTCCCTCTTTCTCGCGTTGTTACCTCCATATGCTGGTCAGATGTTGGCAAGAGGTGGAGGAAACTGACGCACTAAGAGACCCTAAGGATGCCATGACCCAGGTGGAAAAGCATGTCTTTCATGTATTTTGTTTGTTTCTTTGATTTGGTAGATTTCTACGATCCTTTCCTTGAAAGGTTACATGGAGCAGCTCTGAGCATCCAAACTACATCGAGAATATATCAAATATGTCAACTGAAATCTAAATACTACCCACAGCACATGTAGCCTTGTACTTCTACTTTATAGATGAGTGAGGAATGGTTTTATAACAAATGTGTAAGAAGACAATTGTTCCAAGTTTTACCCCAGCTTCTGTAGCCAGGGTGAATAATTAATGGTGAGTCAGATCCTTATAATAATTTATCTCTAAGCAATATAATCTTGCAAGCTGAAAATATGTGCCTGGCTGCTGAAAGGCAGTGGGCTTATTGAACTTCTGGGAGCGGGAGCATTGGTTGGCTCTGCATCCTCTAGCACAAGACAGCGTTCCTAGGGAGTGCTGGAAGAATCGGAAGCAAGTCTGCCCTCAGTATTTGCACGGTCTCATGGAGCAGCAAATGGAAACATAAATAGCTCAGACTGTATGCACAAAAGTAGTTACAGGCTTTGCTTTTATGTCCAACTTTTAACAAAATATAGAGAACTCTTTGCAGTGAATACCAGGCCTAAAAAATGAAGATTCCTTCAAGGTTGCTTGGAAGGTGTGGATGAGGATCTGCAAATGACACAGGATTGGCAAATTACACAAGATTGGGATGGTAACAAGTGGAAGGGTCTAGAAAGGAGTGCAGGAACATTTCGGGTTGGGGCAGCATATATTAAAAGGAAGGGAGTAGACCGACAATCACAGTGCTTGCCCCCCTGAACTGAATGTCTCTTGCTGTGAAAGGCCCATACCCCATGTTCTACATATCATGGGCCTACCCCTCAAACAGCACTGCCTCTTATGATCCCTGATTTGCAGGTGAAGGTAGAGAAGCTCTATAAGATCCAGCAAATGGCAGAGTTGGAATCCAAGCACCAAGTTCTCCCTGATACCCAAACCTGTTCTTTTTCACTATCCATTATAATGGTTCACACTGTGGTTACAGTAGGTGTTTTCATATTTCATCATATTGAGCAAACAGAATGGACATTGAGTCAACTGAACACAGTTTGTTTTTTCTAAGTGTGGTTTTAGTTGTTCTAAGTTATTTATTTTTAATTGTCTTCCTAAGTCTCAAAGGAAACTATCAGGCACATCTTGCTAAGAGAGATGCTTCTAGCAGAAGAACACTATTGAGTTTTACCTTGTAGGTTCTGATGGTCACAGCTGACTGCTTTATTGAAGAGTGCAGTCCTTTATCATGAGGGGTGGGAGAGGATCTACTTCTGTTCAATTATCAGCGGTGGAGGAGGTGTAGTCTCTCTGCAGATGAGATTGCTGTCCAATGGGAGAGGGGATGGATTAAGTTTTGGAATTAGAAGTGCATGAATACATTTGATTATAATATCCCTGGAAAGATTAGGGGATTGCTATAATGCTCAGTGCAAATTGGCAAGATCTGTAAAGGACAACTAGTCTAGAAGGAAAAATAAAGCTGTTGAAGGGAAGTAAGCAGAAGAAAAGGAGCACCCTGCCATGGCCATAGCAGCAGTGTCAAGAGCTGTGTGGCCCTGAAACTGAATACTTATGTATAGACAGGTGCAGCAAAGATGGCCTGTGATCCCTGGGCCAGAGTCCAAAACTTCCTGCCAGGCCTGCCTAGACTCTGGTGCCTCCGCTTTGGAGTTCCCACAGCTATGACTCAGATCTGGTGTTTTTCTCTAGTAAGGAGGGGACGGGGCAAGTTATTAGGTCAGAAGGGAAAGGAAGGATGACTGTCAACCATTATGCCTCCTGCCTGCCTGGCCCTGCCTCCCTAACTCACGCCCTTGGTGTCATAGTGCCTCTGACTCATCCAGCCTGGAAACCCAAGAACCAACCCTGACGCCTCCAACTCCTTCACACCGAAGGATTTTAGAACACTTTTCCAATTCCATCCCCATGCACAGGCGTTGGAGCAGACCATTGTCCTCTTTGATCTGGCCCATTGGAACCTTCCAACTGGTCCCACCTCCTTCAGTGTACCCACTACAGTCCATTTTGAGCTACCAATTGGGTGATCTTTCTGAGAAATTAACCATGCCTGCCTGGCACTTCATTACCTCCTAATGCCAGAGGAGTTGTTCTAACCATAGGATCTCTAAGAATCCAGGGACAAAATTGCCCATTTATGCCACATGACAGGGATGGTTAGAAGTTAACAAATATTTTATGTGTGTCCCCATGCATTCCAGTGTATCATCACTTTCATGTGGTAGGCAGTGATGGAAGGGCTCAGGAGCTGCAGCTCATTCCCACCTCAGCTTTGCATTCTGGGACAGTTACTGAAACTGTCTAGACCCTCACTTATAAAATAAACCCTGCAGTTAGGAAAAGACAGGGTTGTCACTGAGTTCTTGGCACTTACTCCAGGACTATAAGCCTTAAATTAGATATGATAGTGATGCAAATTGCCAAGCAAGCAGTGCCTTCCTCAAGGGAAGGGGAAACATGAGGAAAGCCCAGTTTGGTAGATTATAACAAAACTGCTCCATTGCTTGTTTATCTCTGCTTTAGATGAAGAAGCATTGCTTTTTCTATATGTTCTATGTACATTTCAGCTTAGAACAGTTAGCACTATAGAAATCTCTTTGGCTGAACACCCACCATTAAATAAATTAGGAAATACCATAACTTGATGTATGATTATGCAATACAGACCCAGGTACCACCTCCCTTCTCTCCTGCAGCCATGGAAGACCACCATCAGTGACCAGAGGGTCTCAGTCTGAGCCTTGGAGCCTCCCTCACGATCCATCATGGACCAGAGAATCTCAGACAGGCCATTGGCCCTGGCAATTGAAATGATTTGCCATTCTAGGTTTTAAATTATATAAAATCAGGACCAAAATGCATAAACTGTCCCAAATCTTTTATTTATCTTTGGGTCATATATTTTAGATTAACATGTATATCTCCCTATCTTACAGAATTTATCTTCCTTCCTCCCTCCCTCCCTCCATTCCTTTCTCTCATATTTTCCTCTAAGCATACACCACCAAATACAGAATTCAACTATTATTTCTCAGAATCAAATATCAAACTGTGAATTATCAAGTTTTCCATAATCTGATATCTCTCCCTTTTCTTTTCAAACAAAAGGCACCTCTCCTTAAGCTTTGTCCTAATCCTACATGGTTGTGCAAGATGCAATGTTTTGGTGAGTCGCTAGGTGGCATCTAATTGAGGCACTGGGTGAACTATCCCAGGAAAAAGTGCTCTTTTAGAGCACACCCTAGCTCTCCGTTTGGCTGCCATTGTCTGGTGGGCGTGTTGGAGTTAATCCATTGCCATCTGTCTTTATTTTGCTAACTTACTCAGTCGGACGCCACACAATTGAGTTCTGCAAACGTCGTGGCTCTCCAGCACAGCAATTACCGTGTCTCTTTCTAAACAATATCACCGCACAGCATTCTTCTTGCCTTACATAGGTCTTGAAGGATTCAGGCTCCTTTGACTTCCTTATAGAGTTTGATGTCTTCAAAGATTAAGAAAAATCGGTCTCAACCCAAAGCCACAACAAGGCTTGGCTTCTTTCCCAACCGAGAACATGCCAATCAACATGTTCCTATTACATAAAAGCCCCGCACACACCGCATAGCAGAGGACGTGGCAGAGGCACTGCTGCCTCCTCCAGGTTGCACACACTCGGAGCGCATTTTGCTGCTGCTGCTGCTGCTGCTGCTGCTGTTATTTTAATAGTCAAGGGACTGGTGGGAGGGGTGGGGATTGAGACAAGTGGCAGTGATAGGAGAAGCAAAAAGAAAGGAAGAAAGCGAGCACTGGGGAGTGAACTGCTATTTGAATGACCTACCTTTAATTGCTATTGCAGAAGAGGGATAAGTTAATAATGCCAATGGCCTCCAAAGGGATTTTTTTTTCACTTGAAAAGGGTTTTTACCCCCGATTCATTCATTCATTCATTACATATTGAGGCATACTCTTCGCGTCAGGCAGTAAAACTAGATGCTCTGGGTGTAGATGGGATTCATTCACCCAGAGTCATTCCTCACTTTGCACTGTGTGGGGACACAGATATTGACTGAGTAAACACAGTTGTGAAAGAGACACACACAGGAGGTTGCACAAGCACGCTACAGATCCGTCACCTAGCCTGAGGTCAAGAAAGAGGAGAGCATCATTCTTTGTTGTACAACCAATTGCAAAATGTTCTGCTTTGCAATTAGTATTTAGTGAACAACCAGCAAGTTTTTATTGACAGTGGATCAAGGAAAGTCTTGAACACTGATATCCACAGTGAGAACACATCCCAGTCCCTGCTGGAAAGGCAAGAGCTGCTCTCACACGAGGGCAGGGTTCAACTTTTCCAGCTATTGGCTATTATTTGGCTAGGACTTATTTCCCCTTACAATCTACTTCTTCCTTAATCACTCACTTTAGTCTTTATTTCCACACCAATAGTATATTAAGATTTCTATCCATCTGTCATCTTTAAGTCTATTTTGGGCAAAGTCTCAAAATACTGATAAACCAAAAGTAAATCAAATTTTAACATGTTTGTTGACTTCGCTATCTAGAGTAGTTCTTCACATTTGATTAGCTGTTTGAGTTTTAACAAATAGAAGGCAATCTGGGGAGCAAAGAAGAGGATGCAAGGAAAAAAGGAAATGTCCTATCATGTTTGTCTCCTCCATCAGATCACTGTTCTTTCAGTGTCTTCTTTCAGGGTTCTTTCAGGGTTTCTGCCACAAAATAGAGAGGCCATATGCTGTTGCAGTGGCATGAGACTCAAGCAGAGGTGGATTTGTGTCCCTGGAGTGTACAAGAACTGTAAGTCCCTGGAGTTTCATCACAAGCAATGGAAATAGATGGAGAATGCAGGGGTTTAATGTGTTCTCCATACTTCCCTGTGCATTTGCAAATGCCTTGGTCTCACAGGACTTTATCCTGCAAACTGAGTATATTTGTCATTTATTATTTGAAGTCTGAGAGCTTTAAGGCCGTTTCCTGGGAGAATTGCACCACCAGGTAGAGGGAAGACCAATCCCAGTTCTGGACTTGGTTTCGCTTTGCTGTCTTACCAAATTCCTCCCTGAGGCTGAATCTGGGGTGCCGGCAGCTTTCCATGAGACAGCAGGCAGCTGTCCTTCCTGAAGGCAGGATTCTCCTGAGTGACTCTGTGTCCCATCAGAAGGCACAGGTTGAGGTGGAGTGTCTGGGGGACTTTGTGGGGCAAATCGGGGTGGAGCTGGGTGCTCTCTTCCTCTCTGCTCTGTGGGATCCACTATCATCTGGTGGGCTGGGGGTGCAGGGGACAAGTGATGATGCCTGGGGGAGAAGAAACACTGATGGAGCTGGAGCAGACATTGGAGAGCCCGCCCCCGCCCAGATACCACCACCCTTCCCACGGACACCTGTGAGGATGCTGCTGCCAGGCACTAGAAGCAATCCTGGCAATAGTCTTCTGTCTTTGCCTTCTCACTGCTTTTGACTTCACTGCTCAAACTAATCCTTGAGACTTTCCCTTTCTCAGAGCAGGTGACACAAAACCTTTTGTTTCTGCCCACATCACCCCAAGTGACCTTCGTCAGCTTCCTGCACAGCCACTTCCTTTGCTCTCTCGTCATTTACTCATTAACCCCAGTTATAAAAACCCAGGTTTTGGAAACCTGCTCTCTCTCATGTCTTTTGAGACATTCCTCCCTTTTCTTGGCTTGAGCTACACACACTCTGAAGAGGACAGAGTAGAACTCTGTTCAAGGCTGGGAGAACCCACCAGTGCCTCATGCAGTGCCTGGGGGACCACAGATCCTTCCCACCATAGCCCCACCAGGGAAGTGTGTCATTATCCTTTGTTATGTCCATGTATTTCTTTTGTACCAAAGTCTTTTCTTCCTGCCTCCTCTCACCTTCCGTTTTGACTCCTTTTTGAACTCCAGTTCCATTACCATTTTTCTCTGCAGCATCTCCCTCACCTCTCCATGAATGTTGATGAATTCCATGACATCAACATCACCCTTCCGGTGAGCTCCTCTACCAGATTAGATTACACAGCAGAGTTTACAGGTTCCGCTGTCCCCCAAAGTTGTCTTTGGGGTGCTGCAGGAGAGAAGGTATTATTCATCTTGGTTTCCTAAATATCTATTACAATGTCTGAGGTGTAGACAGGTGCTTAAGAAATACTCATTTAAACCAGGTGTGGTAGTGCACATCTGTAATACCAGCGATGAAGGAAGCTGAGGTAGGAGAACCACAAGTTCAAAGCCAGCCTTAGCAACTCAGTGAGACCCTAAGAAAATTTGCAAGATCCTATCTCAAAAATTAAAAACCCAGGCTTAGGTGAAAGGTAGTCAAACTCATGTATTAGAACCAACAAAGGTGTAGCAACACATAAGCTAGGGCAACCTTAGATATGGGGGGTGGGGAGAGAAGGGAAGGGATAAGTGTGGGAAGAGGAGAGGAAATAGGGAGGGATCTAGGGAGACAATTTACAATGTAGCACACTCTTTACCCGCCCTGAGAATCCAAATAATCCTTATGCAATCATTTAATTATGGAAAATTCACAATCTAAGCATTTATATTGCTTATAGGGGCAAAATATAGAAGAATCAAGAGACTGGGGTGTAGGTAATGTATGGGGGTAATTCTGGTTTATGGACATATGCATATCATATTGTTACATTATATGCATTTATGATTGTACAATAATACAATAAAATTCCTTAATAAAAAATTAAAAAAAAAATAAAGGGCTGGAGTGGTGGTTCAGCAGTTATGGATCTTGCCTAACATGTGTAAGGATGTGGGCTTGAACACCAGCACCACAAACACAATAAGTTGTGGTAGCAATGAAAGCCACATGAAAAACTAAATAAAACTGATCCTCTCTTTATCTTTATTCCTCATTATCCCTCTCCCTCTTTAAAAGAAATGAATACATACATAAACACGTAAAAATAAAAAAGGGTGGGGATGTGGCTAACTGGTAAAGACCCCCTGGGATTGAGCCCCCCCCAGAAAAAAAATACTTATTTATCGTGTAATAGCCAGCTTTTGTTAGCTTGGCTCATTCTCCAGGCAGTCCTCAAAATAACTGGAGGAGGTCAGTCATTACTCCATGAGAAGGGTGAGGTTTAGAGAAATTAATAATAAATGGCCAGGAGCCACACTGGCAGAACTGGGACATGAACTAGTGCAGATGGAATCTGGAGTCCACACCCTGCTGCATGGTCAGTAACTATGGTGTCCCCTACAGCTGCTACCTGACAGAGAACAGAGAACATTTAGCCCGGGTCCTTGTACCAGCCAATGCTGAATAAAGCACACCTGACTTTTAAAAGGATGGGGAAGCAGCCAGGAGTGGTGGTGCACATGCCAGTAATCCCAGCAACTCAGGAGGCTGAGGCAGGAGGATTGCAAGTTCAAAGGCAGCCTCAACAACTTAGTGAGGCCCTGTCTCAAAATGTAAAAAGCGTTTGCAGATGTGGCTCAGTGGCAAAGTGCCTCTGGGTTCAACCCCTAGTATTCCCCCTCGCCCCACCCAAAAAAAGACAGAGAAGTGACTGAATCAGCTCTCTAACTCTTGTAGAGTCCAGCCATAATTCCTGCTCATTCGCCCCGCTCCTGAGCTCCTCCTTATTCTCACAAATGCACGGTCCCTACCTCCCTGTCTCTTGCTGACTACTGTGACAGCTTCTTAATGATTCCCTCAGCCCACGGCTTCCTCCCTCCTCTCCTGCTCCTTGCTCACACTCAGACTCATTCGCAGGCTGTGTTGTTGGAGCCATCCTCAAGGACTGATTTAGGCTTCAGACTCTTTGTTAGGTAAAATCTAAAGCTAGCATGACCCACTGTCCAGGCAACACCCTCTCTTACAAGAATCCTTTCCACATGTTTACCCATCACTTTAAACCAAGAGATTTTGTTTACTGCCCCAGCTCACAATTGGCCTATGTGGCCTCCAGCTTTTACCCAAACCATTCTTCTGTGTTTTGAATACCTGTCGTGTGTCAGGAACTGAGCTGGGTTCTGAGGACACAGGGATGACAGCTTCAGTCTCTGAAGTGCATAGATTAGTGAGAGCTGTGATTGTGCAGGCAATTCAGAGGAAGGCCGGGTTGCATGGAAGCACAGAGCCTGTCCGCCTCACTTCTCTCCAATAACCCCCGCCCTCTCCACCTCTGGGCCCACTCTCCTCCCCAGGGGCCTTTTTATGCCTGATCCTTCATCTACTCCCTCTAGGAACCTCCCCCTTGTTTATGCAATAAAGTTGTTGTATATTTTTCTGTACTTACTGATACTCACCTGGAGAATTGTAGTGGGGGAGAGGATAAAAGAAAGCAGATGGAAAGTTCTGAAGGATGGAGCTCCTGCTCCTAGAGCTCACAGCCCCGAGAAGGAAGACAATGTGAGGCACAGGCATTGCTTTTGAGGCACTCCGCCCTGAATATCCATTTTGATTGTGGGTGGGTGGGCCCTGAAGTGACAGTTCTACTTAGCTTAAGTTTGACCTACTAAACTTGCATCATCCAAATGATTTTATGTGGAACTCCAAAAAGGCACGATGCTCATTCTAGATGCTCATTCTAGATAACTGAGCAGACCAGGAGCTTTAGGAGACTCACCCCCAGAACTCTCGGAGATACCAGACAGGGCTCAGGCTGAAAGGATTGAGGCCCCCTGCAGGGAGACAGCTGAGCAAGCCCAAACTGGCTCTAAGTGTTGCCAGGCTCATTTGTGCCTTGGGCTAAGGAAGTCTGGGGAACATTTGCAGAGTCCAGCGGGAACTCTCTAATGATTTACCAGTTGGCTGAGGGTAAACAGGCTCCACAAAAGATACACCCCAGAAAATCTGCAGCTGGCAAGACTCACCTAACTAACTGGTCCCATAAGCTCTCCCTCCACCATGTGGGACAAATCCTGTCATCCCAGCATCTTCCTGCCCTCTACCCCTCCTTGGCTCAAATTCCACTTTTGTCAACCTCTAACCTGAGTGACAACCCTCCAGAGGACTCTAGTAGAACTGGTATCTAGGCTTCAGTTTTCTTACCCTTAGGCCCAGAATGTTCCTTTCAGGCTCCAAGCCCCTCTCACTCTAGTCTTCCGAAACCACAGTTGTCCGCTGAGGTCACCTGTCCTTTGAACCAGCCTGTCCTCTGGGCTGAGGAAGTCTCTGCTTCCCTTATATTCCCAAGGAGCCAGTGCCAGGGTCTGGACTGTGGATGGTCTAAGGAGACCTTGCCGGGTGCTGTGTCTCATTCTAGGGCGCAGCTAACACTCCAGGGCAGGGGCTCTGGAGGAATGGGAGCTCTTACTCCAGGGATTTCAAGTTATGTCAGCAGTTTCACAGGCAGAGGGTGCGGCAGAGAAAGATGGGGAGGAGAGAACTTGACACAAATCAATAAACTCAACATAGCTTTGGGTCAGAGATGCAGAGATGTGGCAAAAGTCCAGAAATCTAAATGCTGGATGTGCTTACCAAGTTTCCCTAGGCTTTGAGCTAAGTAAACAGAGTCCCTGTCTCCTTGACAACCACAATACTAACATGCCTGTAAACTTGCTTATTTTACCTGCATTATCCACTCTAATCAGCAAGTGGAGGAGGATGTAGGTGCCAGGTGAAAGAGTTCACATTTCTTACAGTAGTTATCCCTCAATGCTATTTGGTGGGGTCTTTTTCTCCTCAACCTCATTAACATCTTGCTGGTCTCATTTTCCAGTCATGCCCTTGACTTCCTTGTAGAAAGCTAATATAGTCTTACCTCTCCCTGTCAGTCAACACCATTCAGAGGACTGATAAGAAAATTTTCTAGGAAGATATTTCTGGAAAGTTCTATTTATAGAGATATGCCTATATGACTGTAAACACAAACTATAAATAGCTTCCTTTGTGTGTGAGGGCAAGAGCTGTGTTGTTACCCTCATGCGGGAACTCATGCTCCTTTCTGCTCTCTTGGCATGCAAGACAAGCCACTCAGTTATAGTGTAGGATGTGAGCTGAGTCCAGGGAATTGCCTAATAAGTTAGACCATTGCGAGGATAATGGGAGGCGGCAGCCTCTAAATGCTTAGGGGTCCCAGAGGTACAGTCTCCTAAGACAATCAGTCACCAAAATACAGAATCCAATCCTAGGAAGACAGAATCTCAGTCTTCTGTCTAGAATGTTCCTTTCCCTATGACTTTCCTCACCACCACAGCCCACACTTGGCAGGGTGCACCATTAGTGTGAGAGGGCAAGGAGCCTGCAAGGTTACAATGAGAGTGAGTCGTCACTGTAAATCCACAGTCACACAGCCCAGCCCATGCCTTCAAAGTGGAGCCTACCCGGGAGAAGGAGGAAAGGACAGGGGCCGAGAGGGGCAAGGGAAAGAGAATGAACATCTATGCAGGGCTCAGTTCTTCAAAACAAATGTGAAGCAAACAGAAGAGAATCAAAGCAGATGGCTTCCGTCCCCCACCTTGCCCCTCTCCCTATCTTTCAGGATAAGTTTGGGAATCGTGTGA
>PVKS010051369.1:0-11170 GCA_004027875.1 Aplodontia rufa | reverse complement strand
TCTTATCTGGATTTAACACATGATAATAGACCAACTTTCTCACTGGTCCATCAGTAAACTGCTTGAACTCATAAATAGATTTTCTTCACTATTTTAAAGTAAGCTGTGAATATCATGACCCTTACACCTCCACACAAGTATCTCTAAAAAAGCACATATATTCTTCTTAACAATCATAGTACCATTATTACCCCTAAGAATTTAAAAACTGATACTATATTATCTAATATATGGTGCAGACTAAAATTAACAAATTATGTCCTAAATGTACTTAATAGTGTTTTAAATATTATCTGACACAGTCAAGGGTCTTGTATTGCGTATTTGGTGGTCCTATTTCTTAAGTCTCAATAAAGCCATGCTCATACTAATCTCAGTATTTATTTCCTAATCTTCTATGATGTCTATTCTAATGGTAAGTCTTGGTTATCAACTTGAGTGGATTGAGAGATGACTAGAAAATTAATAAAACATATTTCTGGGCATGATTTTGAGGGTGCTTCCAGAGATTACTGGTAAGTGAAAGACCTTCCCTCAACAGAGGTGGCACCTCCAATAGGCTGGGGGAACTGGAACAAAAAAATGGAAGAAAGGGCAAGTTCTAATCTTCTTGAGCAGGTACACTTGTTGTTGTTGCTGCCATCAATCACAGATAGTAGACTCAATCTTTTTCAGTCTTTGAATCTGATTCATACCAGTACTCTCTAGGGTGCTCCTAGGCCTGCAGTCCTGAACTGAGGCTAAATCAGTGGTCCTCTTATTTTGAGGCACCCAGCATCTTGGACTGAGCAACTACTGATTCCTCCAGCTCTCCAGTCTACAGATGGCCATTGTGGAACAATCCAGTCTCTGGTCATGTAAGCCAATCTAATAAATTCCCTTTTATAATTATGTATATATATTCTATTGGTTGTATTCCCATAGAGAACCCTAACCAATACATCTAAATTTTTTTAAGCATACAAGAAAGATGTCTGATAACAATCAACAATCCAGCTTTGGTTTATTGTTTATGCATATGTTGACTCATGTTAGACATTTTAGAAAGAAGTAAGCATGAGTGACATATCAATTTGTCTCATTACTGGATCGACCACTCTGCAAGGTTCTAGTGATGCTTTCTTTACTCCTAATAGTAGTAGTAGCTTTATTTTAATAAAGCTATATTATGCTTATATAGAATATGCAAGTAAATATTTTAGTGTAATTACCATTAGCATACACAAGTGTGCTAAAGAAAACTACTTTATACTATCTTGATAACTGATAACTGATTTTCTTTTAAAAATTCATCTTATCCCAATAAAAAAATGTGGAAAAAAATCCAACATATCAATTATTTATGACAGAAGAACAATATTCATGTAGAAGCTACAATTTTCAAAAATACATAGGTCACTTTCAGAAAATTAATATTCAGACATCTAATCATTTTAATTATGGTTAAAATGCACTACTGACAATGTGTCTGGATCCACACTTGTTGCTTTCTATTTACAATGAAATAAAGTAAGGAGAAATTCTGTATTGCAAAATGATATATTTTTACTTTATAAAATCATCAGTTGATTTAACAACTGATGCCTCCATAAAGTGTGATAGGAAAACATTAAACCAGAAAGGAGCAGAAGAAAAACAGAATGTTGCTATCATTAACTAATTGTGTAATTAAAACAAGTCTATTAATTACTCTGGGCTCCAATTTTATCATCTGTAAAGCTTAATCACCATCAATTCCTTCTATCATTGAAACCAATCAACACAATGACAATGGGTAGGTAGTTCATTCTGCCAAAAACTAATGCAAAAAGATCTAGAAACAAAAAATTTTGGTCAGAGAATGTTAGAACTTGTCTGGTATAAAATGAAAGGGTTTAGAGGTCTAAAAGGGGATGTGAGCAGGCAAATGTCACATAGCAATCAGAAAAAGAACAGAAAGATAGCAGCTCAATTTGTTTTTGTCCCACAAAATTCTATTAGCTGGTCTTGATATTACTAGAAGAGCACACATCAGCTCACCTGTATGCTAGAGCCAAAGCCCAGGCACCAGCAGCACAGTACAGACTGTCCTGGATCTTGGCCTTCTGATCACCACCACATGTTTTAGTTGGAAAGAGACCTGTGGTTGGACTTTGATATGACAGCAATGTTGACTTGACTACAAAGAAAGATAAGACAAAGAAAGAATTGTACAGTCAGCCATTTTCCTTGGGCTAAATATGTTAGCCTTTTTGGTGTCTATACCATTTCTGAAGATTTGGTTACTACTAAACATATCTGTAGCACAAAACTTCTGAAGATGTCAAAGTACTTCACGGCATTTCAGCCTAACTGCCAATACACACTGTATAAAGAGTCTTTATAGTTTTGAGGAACGGAATCAGCTAATTAAAAATTTAAAAGCCTTTGGCATATTCTGATTAATGTCACTACATGATACAGTCATTTAAAAAAGCACAGGAGGGGCTGGAGCGGTGGCTCAGCGGTTTCAGCGCTTGCCTGGCAAGCACAAGGACCCGGGTTCAAACCCCAGCACCACATACACAACTAAGTGTTGGAGCAACTAAGGCCATGTGAAAAACTGAATAAAGTTGTTTCTCTCTTTCTCTGTCTCTCTCACTGTCCCTCTCTCTTTAAAAAAAAAAAAGCACAGGAAAAAAAATCAAAACTGAGCATATTTTTTAAGAGAAATAAAGGGACAGTGAGAGAGAGCGAGAAAGAATCCATTTTATTTAGTTTTTCATGTGGCTTTCATTGCTCCAACACTTTGCTATGTATGTGGTTGCAGGGGTCTGAACTCGCATCCCTTGCCATGCCAGGCAGGCGCCGTAACTGCCAAGCCACCACTCCAGTCCCAGAGCATAATATTTTTTAAAAAATCAACTCAAATGTGCAAAAAAAAGGGTATCGTGCATTTACTAAATCATAAAGCCATTCAACTGTTTTAAGCAAAGTAAATTATCAATAATTTAGGAAGAATGAGGGTAGACCACAAAACATATCTTTGATGATTAATGTGTAATGACTAATTACTCAGATAATAAGTAAAATTATTTCTTATCTTGAACAGGTTGGGCTTTTAAAACTGAATGCCATCTTTAAATAGCAGAAATGTAGCAGCAAGTAAATAAGTGTTTTTGAACAGTTTATTTAAATAAAGCAAGTATGAAATTAATGCTTTATAATCTTTCATGAGAGTTCTAAAATAGGAAAACAAACACACTAAAATTATATTCCTTTTTTTTTTTTAAAAGAATGAGTGAGGGAGAGAGAAAGAAAGAGAATCATTTTTTTTTTCATATTTACATCTGGCCTTTGTTTCTCCCACACTTAGTTGTGTATGTGGTGCTGGGGTTTAAACCTGGATCCCTGCCAGGCAAGTGCTCTAATCGCTGAGTAACTGCTTAGCCCTAAAATTACATTCCTTTTTGTTGTGGGTGCTGGGAGTATTACCAGAGATTAAACCCAGGGGTGCTTAACCTCTGAGCCAAATCCCCTGCCCTTTTTATTTTGAGACAGGGTCTCACTAAGTTGCTTAGAGCCTAGGTAAGTTGCTAAGGCTGGCTTTGAACTTGCGATCCTTCTGCCTCAGACTCCCGAGCTGCTGAGATTACAAGCATCTGCCACCTGGCTAAGTATATTCTTAAGTGTAATTTTACTCCTAACCAAAATAGATGAAAATGCTTTTCCTAAAATGCATTAATATAATCTAAATTGACATTTAGATTTATAGGTTGACTATATTTTAAGATAGTTTATCAAACACCTAACTCTAGTCTTTAACAGAGACTTAAGAAATAAAATTTTCTTTTTCTCAGACTAAACTGACTTTACTTTGAAAATTTCTTTCAGAATAGCAATGCATTTATTATTTTTCCCAAGGTATATAATTGGTCCTCATAAAATAAACGATTTACATTTCCTTAAAAAATGTAATTAGTTCTCAAGGTATTTCTACAAAAATAACGAAAAGGGCAAAATAAGAATGTACATCAAAATTTTTACCAAAAATAAATGGAAATAAAGTTTACATAAGGTTGAAATGGAAGAAAAACTTGGGAGTAGACAAACTAAATTTTATATTATTTGCCATTATAGTAACCTGAGATTACCTCTTGTATCTTAGTGAATTAGAAACGGGTACAAAGAATTCAGGATTACCTAGGCACTATGTACAAGTGAGTAAGCAAGTTAATACTTATATGAAATATTACTATATTAATCAAGAAACATCCTCAATTTCTCAAATCAAGTGATGCTTACAAAGGTTAAAAAAAAAAAAACAGAATATAAGGGGTGGAACGGTAGCTCAGCGGTTATGGTGCTTGCCTGGCTTGTGCGAGGATGCATGTTCGAACTCCAGCATCACATACACAATGAAAGCCACATGAAAAACTAAATAAAATTGATTCTCTTTTTCTCTTTCTCTCTCATTGCCCTTCTCTCCCTTTAAAAAATAAAATAAAAAACAATGTACTAGTAACAGCTATAAAATTATTTAAAGAGCAGATATAATGTGCTGAGTTCCTTTTATAATCCCAGTACAGACAGATTGTGCAACTAGAATACATTGCTATCTCAGCACTGAAATGAACCAACATCCAAATGAGAGAACACCATCATCCAAATAATGTACAAAATATAACTACAGCACAACGAATACTAATTGCGGTTATCATGCTTTCCTCTGGTTTTGCTTACCAATTCTGTAATAATGATCCAATTTATCCCACAGAGTTTCATTATCAGGTCTTGGAAGATTAATGCTTTTAAGAGGTTCATAAACTGAGCCTAAAAGAAAAATGAAAACCCATCAAATTCAATCATTTTCACCCAGATAAACAAAAGTTACAAACAAATGAAGAAGCACTACTTAAGAATCTAATTTTCATTTTTATATGTGAACTACCATCTTGCACTACTGGCAAAACCTTTGGTAAGAGGAGAGAAAAGAAAGCACCCTGACAAGTACAGAACAGCTCTAAATGTCACAGGATATTCCCACTCTGATGCCCACCACTGATCCAAGTATCTGATGTGTATACTGGTCCTAACAAATTAAATATCACAAATGTTCATGCCATAGCCAGTCACTCAATAATTTTCATTACTGAGAATTACATCTAATTGCTCTTAAAGTCAAACCTTATTCCTTATGCTGATTCTGCTCCAGGAAATTTTCTGTCAAATGATCATACTCCAAACTCTTAAAGGAAAAAAAAGATAATGCTCACATGTTCCAAAGTCAGGCACTCCACAAATATTCAGCTAGGTTTCATACTGAAATTCTTAAGCTTCCACTTTCTCCTACATAGATAATGCTTTTGCCTTATTATCTGGACTTTAAGCAGAGATCATTTCTACTTCTCAGCCATGAAAACTACTCTAAGGCATTAGCAAAACATGCTCCTCAAAAGCTACACAATAATCATAATAATTTGCCACAAAATGGGTACAGAAAATTGTTCACTTGACTAGTATACTTTCTCAACTGCTGACTGAAAGAAAGACATCTGAACCTTCAACCATCAGACTAAGTACTGTCTCTCGCTCTTGGTAAAAGCACTCAGAAACCATCACAATTAATCCACACCTGGATCAAGTAATGCATACCATATATTCTGACAACATAGCAGAAAATAATCCTACAGTTTACCCAGGGAAATTGGGGATGATGACAGGGAGAAAATGATATTAACAGGTATTAAGATTCTGATGTTAAAGAAAATTAAAGCATTTATGTTCATAAAAGTACTGTGTTCCATATATGCTAGTTTAAAGCCAAGTTACTAAGAATTCCTTTAACTTTAGGCAAGACACTCCACATTATGAATGAAATAAGGAAAGAACCTATACATTTAGGTCACAATGCCATTATCTTCTCTTCAAAAGAGAGGATTTGTAGATTTTTTTTTTTAATTAAAGAGAGAGGGGGAGAGAGAGAGAAAGAATCAATTTTATTTAGTTTTTCATGTGGCCTTCCTTGTGTGCATGGTTCTGGAGTTCGAACTTGCGTACTTGTGCACGCAGGGCAAAAGCCATAACCACTGAACCATGGCTCCAGCACCCATTTATAGATTAAAAAAAAAAAAAAGGAAGAGGAAATGACCTTCTATTAGTGAAGACACATTTTCTAATGGCACCAACCAGAATGGCTCCATAGTAAAAAATGGAGAAAGCTAACAACATAAACAGAAGAACATCAGTACCCCTTGCCTCCTCCTGCATAAGAATCAAGAGCCCAGATATGTTGCTTTCCTGCATCCAATCAGTTCCAGACATGGGGAAGAGTAAGAACAGCCTGCAAGTAGAAATAATAGAGCCACTGCTAGGTAGTATGGTACTATATTCTGGGAGACTATACACTCAAGTGAAGCTCATCCACTACGGATAAAAGAAATATCAAGTACAAATAATCACAAGTTACAAATTGTAGGTGTGTAAAAAAAATTAAAGGGGACATTTTTACAGGAGGGAAGGATTATAAGTGAATAACTTTTTTTTATTTTAGATATCTATCAGCAGACATAGTATTTTGCCTTGTACATGAAAAATAATAAAATAAACTTGAATAATATTTTCATTACAATTAGGCAAATAATACATGCTCATATGGATGATCATATGAAATTGAATATACAAAATTAAAATCAATCTGTATTAGAATAATAGGTGAATTAATTTTGAAAGAGATAGTTTTAACTTTATATCATTATTTTAGATTGAAAATATATTTATTCCTAGTGCTATTACATCTAACACTAAATGAACTAAAATATTTTTTAAACTGATAAATTTTATTTTTATATTTTCAGCAAAATGAAAAACATAATACTGAAACAGGAGTCTCACAGTCAGTATGGGTTCCTGAGTATAACTTTCAAGACAGTTTGAGAAATATTTTCAAAAATAAACAAGAGAAATTCATCCTAATTGAGATTCAGAAAAAAAAGTGATGCTTGATGTAAGTCTCTTAAATATTAGAAGAGATAGTGAAAAGCTAACTAATGTGGGAAGAGGGAACAACAGTTGTTCATGACAGCAACCATCTCTCGACAACACATGTTGTGGCAAGAGCTTCTCTTTATGCCCATAGTGTAGGGCAAGATGGGCAGTCCAGTATGGCTGGACAATAGTGTATTATTTCTGGGTAAGTCACTGGGAAAAAAGATGAAATAAGAGATTAACTTTGAGCTTGAACGTACATTGTTAGGACCAGTCTAAGTCAGTACTTTTCAATCCCCCACCACACACACATCCTTTACACCCTTTATTGAAAAAAGTCTCATTTATAAGACAAGTATCAATGGCATGGAGATGGTCAGCAGCACTATCTGAAACGCTGCTCTTTGTAATGGGAAATCACTAGATTTCTGTTTAAGACACATGGCCAGCAGCTCTCTGGAGAAAGAAAGAGGGACAGACACCTGGTATGGTCTGGGGCTTTTTAATCAGTTTAGATTTGGAAATTCTATGCAACACTAGGAAATAAAGCTGCTGCTCCCTTAAGGCTCCAGCACCTGGGGCCATCACGCTGCACTTAAGGGCAGTACTCAACAAATGTACTTAGGATAAGAGAAAGCATGATGAGTGAACATCTTGTAAGATACACCTATTTTCCCATTAACCCACAATAAACTCCCAAATAAAGACTCAAGATAGAAGTTTCTAACATCCTGAAGTTGGAAAAGGTGGCAAAGAATTGTTCAGTCAAACTAAAATGACTGTGTCAACCAATTTTTATTAAAAAAAAAAAACATTACCAATGGATTTTTTTTTTTACAGGCAACGATGCAAAACAAAAAGAAAGTCATACTTCTTAAGAAAATACCTACAAAGAGGAAAAAGGGCTGGAGATACAGCTCAGTAGTACAGTAGCTGCATACCATGCACAAGGCCCTGGGTTCGATTCCCAGCACTGGGGAGAGAGAGAGAGAAAGAGAGAGAGAGAGAGAAAGAGATGTTCAAAGTATAGCAGAAATTATAAAAGTAAAATCATCTAATTTACTAAGAATCAAGATTTTCTTTGTCTTCTTAATAGTCAAAGAAAGCCCATGCTAAGTTAAGAACAGCTTATTTAAATAGATACTTTAAAAATAGATATTAACTACATGAAATTAAGCAAGGATGTTCCATACATGTACTTATGGTAAACAGTACCTGAAATCTGAAGTCAAAGGAAAGTAATTAATGGCAAAAGTTTAAATAAGAATTTGGCATCTAAGAAGCATCAATACAAATAAAAACATGTAGAAATATTGAAATCCCAACAAAAATTAGAAAGATGGAAAAGTAACAAGAAATTCTAATAAATAATCAGGGTTCAAACTGAAATAAATACTTAAAATGTGTACTTTTTTTCATTTCTATGTATTTTCTATTTGAATTATGTTTATATCCAAACATAACAAGTAAAACAAACAAGTAAATTATTACTTACCAAGTTTGTAAAATGAATTTAAACATGTCAATCTAATGTTTTTACTGGTTAATTTCCTTTTGTATTAGAAAAATATAACCTATATATTCATTTCAGAACACAATATAATCAAAGAGATATACAAGACAGGAGAAAACAAGAAAAAAGTTGAAAAGAAATACTAGAGCTTATTACGAAGTAGGGAAGAACTACTTACTAACAAGAAGATTAAAGAAGTTTTTCCTAAGAAATTTCCATGAACCCATAAGAATATTAACAAAGAATATAAAACTAACAAAAGCATAAACTTTCTAAATTATATAATACAAAACACTGAGAAGATTGCCAAGAGTTATGAGGTACTTTTTCAGAAGTCACAAAAAGTACCAGTAATTAAAATAACAAAACATTAAAAAAATGTTTTCTATGAGGAAATTTTTTAAACGATGGAAAAATGTTCAGCAAACCACTATGACAGCAATGGTCTATTATTTTGGCAGAGTATTTTCCATTATAATATTCAAAGCTCTTTGATGCATACAAAAATGTTTATTCATCAAGAGTTTTATGATCCTTGGAGCAGCTTTATCATTTCTCCATATATAGTAATAAGATAAAAATCATTATTTTTTTACTCATTCAATTAATGTATACAGTATATGCATATGACTCTGGATCATGTATTTGGCAGGGTATCAAGGTTTATAGATTAAAGGTAAAGGGAAGCTAAGGTTTTAAGTAAAAATAATGTTAGTAGAGAGTTGGGACATCTGCCTTGCAACTAACTCATAATTTTAATTAATGAATTATCACATAAAGACAAATGAAATCTAGAAGGTCATAAAATTATAAACATATGGGCTGGAGCCGTGGCTCAGCAGTTACGGCGCGTGCCTGGCATGCGTGAGTATTCGTGTTCAAACCCCAGCACCACATACACAACGAAGTGTGTGAGGAATGAAAGTCACATGAAAAACTAAATAAAAATTGCATCTCTCTTTCTCTTTCTCTCACTGTCCCCTCTTTCTTAAAAAAAATTATAAACATATGTACACAGACGTACACATACTTAATATTCATAGCTGTAAAACAGGAAAATGTCCGTCTTAAAAAATAAGATACTAGATATTAAAAATTTTTGGCAGTGATGTACATGAAAAGGTTTAGGTAATGAAGGGATATATCACTAACAATTTTATTTACAAATTGAACCAAGAGTGGCCTTTCACAAAATAGAAAATTTTATCATAAATAAATAAATCTAAATCCTTATGCCTACAGCATTCCCTCAATTAAAATATTTCAGATTTTAAAAAAGGACAACATTGTGAAGATTCTGTCAGCCATTTCTCTGAACAATGATTAGAAACATACATAAAATTTACCACACATCGAAAACTAACATATATGCTGTTTTTATCATGGATAATAATCCTTTTATCTTTACATTATCACTAACCCTTCTGTGTTCTCTTTCTCAGGTAACCAAAATTTTCCTCATGTCTACATAATCAAGCATATACGCACATAAATGAGGGGACTGGGTTGCTGTCAGTTTTATAAAAAATGAGATCATATTATAGAGCCGTCCTTGCATTTTGCAAATTTCATTTAACAACACACAAGAATCACTTCAAGGCAATGGATCTTCCTAACTTCTATATGTGGTGTAGACAAAGAACAATAAACTATTCTCCCTTCAATGGGAATATAATTTGTTTCCTGTTCTTGCTACCATAAACAATACTACTTATACACAGGAATAGCTAATTGTGTGCTGGAGTCAACTACTATGAACTACAGAGAGTACAATTATTAAATTTCTAAGAATTTTGGGAGCTGACTGTCAACACAACCATTATTGACTATTGAATTTTATAAACTTCCAACTAAATAATCATGAAAAATGAAAGTAATGAAGGCTCAAAACTATGTTCTACTTTTTTCTCTATTCTTAAATTTATTTTCATCTATATGTCTATACATTGGAAATACCACATACACGTCTTTTCCCAATTTTGTATTTAGTGATGTCAGATAGAAAACATTTGTAACATGTTCAAAACAGCCTAAAAATATTTACTTTTTGGTCCTCTATAAAGTTTGCCTACCTCTGATCTAAAGTCTTAGAAACAGTATTGAGTCAAATAAGTGTAATTTTTATAAAACAATGGCGAATGCATTTTTCAAATGGCTATAAAAAATACATATTCCATTCCTTTAAAAGTTCATCCAGGGTCTGGGAGATGGGCATGTAACTTCGTAGTAGTACATGCTTACTTAGCAAATGAGGCCCTGAATTCAATCTTTAGCATAAAAGGAAAAGTTCTACTTAATTTTTTTTCACATAGTATCAGTGAGTTTGAGAATCCTTACAAATTGGTCATCAGGATTTGCTCTTCTGTAAACTGTCTATATCCTCTTGTCATTAGCTATGGTTGATCACTGTCTTTTTGCAATCAATTTCTAAGAACTCTTGTATATTATATGTTTACTATTTATCCAGTATTACCACTACAAATTCTTTCCTTGAGTTTTTTAAGGAAACCAATGTTACAATATTAAAAGTTTTAATAGTCAAATACACATGTCTTGTCTCATTTAGTTTTAGTTTTCCTTTCTGTTTCAAATGGTTATTGACACTCTTTTTTACGTTTAAAAAGTTGCATTTAGGTATTTAGTTTATTGGAAATTTGTTTTCTAAACTGCTTTTAAAGCAAGTA
The DNA here is from genome assembly GCA_004027875.1 of Aplodontia rufa. Lineage (NCBI taxonomy): Eukaryota > Metazoa > Chordata > Mammalia > Rodentia > Aplodontiidae > Aplodontia > Aplodontia rufa. The sequence goes on along the minus strand of PVKS010051369.1, from coordinate 28 downwards.
ATATATTCCATAATTTTTAAGAATTTCA
>PVKS010051368.1:0-11177 GCA_004027875.1 Aplodontia rufa | reverse complement strand
TTAAGAGGCCGTTCCATTCTGTTCCATGATATTTCTGATCCCATTCTTAATCTTAAGCCCTTCCAAGATAGCTACCACAAGAATACACAGAAACCAAACACCCAACAATATCACAAACACACAGAGAGTTATAACTTGACACAAATTCTTCTACTAAAGGATGTCCGACACTGTCTTACAGCTACTTGCTTAGTCCCTCAGCAGAGACTCTTTCATTATCCTCGAGGTCCCTACTCCTATTAAAACAGGGTCTGCTGGTTAAATTTCAACTTACCACTAATACTTACAATTGGTTTTCGCGTTCCCCATACAGGCCACCACTTGACGTGCTCAACCAGCGAGGCGCCAATAATGACATGTACCCTCTTGTTGCTTGCGGAGATCTCTCTTTAATCAGGAAATTGTACCACTTATATAGCGAAAGTAACCCAATCAGCAGATTGTTGCTACGAGGAAGAAAACTCTGCCAGCTCCTATTGGTTGTCCCTAGGTGGTCAGATATTGCAAGCACAAAAACCAGGAACAGCACGAGGTCAGCTGACTTGGTTTGGCCAGCTGCCAGCTTCCATCTTAATACTGCGTGCGTGGCGTGGCCACAGGATGCCGCCCGCCACAAAGACAAAGAACAGAATGGTGATTGCCTGGGAATAGAGAGAGTGAATGGGAGTTATTGTTGAATCGGCACAAATTTTGTTTTTCCAGATAAAAAGTGTTCTGTAGATGGATGGGTAGTGAGAGTTGTAAAACAGTAAGAATATAATTAATACTACTAACTGTACATTTAAAAATGGTGAAGACAATAAATATTAGGTATATTTTGCCACCAATGTTGTAAAAACTTGAAAGTAACATAAATACAGTTTGACAAAAACTAAATCCAAAAGAACTGATGACCACAGAATCTCATTACAAGAAATAGTAAAAGAAGGCTGAAGTAAAAATATGCCAGATGGACTTTGATCTACCTAAAGAAATAAAGAATGCAAGAAGTAATAGATAAGGAAATATGAAGGAATTAAAATTTTCTTTAAAATACGATTGAACACATAAAATGTGCTTTACAGGTGTATAACAAATATGTAAGTAAACTGAAAATAACAAATATTTGAAACAGGAAATATAAGTATACTATTGAAAGTTTGATGTCATACAAATAACACAAAGTTAACTTAATTTTCAAAAAATCTTGCAATTTGCTACATTTAAAAAAGATAAAACAATCCTTTTAATAGATTCAGAGAAAGGATTTATCTAAATTTAACATCTCCGGTGTTTTTTAATCTGAGAGAATTAGAAGGAATATACTTCAACAAAATAAATAATATATAGATATGACAGACCAACAGGTAAGATCATCCTTGACATGGAGAAGCTGAAAGATTTGTCTTTAAGATCCTGGAATAAGAGAAAGATTCTCACATTTATTGTTTCTACTCAGTACAGTGCTAGAGGTCCTAGCCAGAACGACTTGAAAGAGAATGAAAGAAAGTACACCAAAATTGGAAACAAACTATATTGTCCCTATTTGCAGATGACATAATCTTACATATTAAAAGCACTAATGAATCCACCAAAAGACTGTTAGAATTAATAAATTTAGTAAAGTTATAAGATACAAAGTCAACAATAAATCAGAAGCAATTCTATAGAGTAATAGAAAATTATCTGAAAAATAAACCAAGAAAACTATCCCAATTATAATAGTTTCAATAAATTATGAATACATTTAAGCAAAGAAGTGAATATTTATCATGAAAATTATAAAAATTGGTAAAATAAATTAAAGAGGACATAAATCAAAAGTTATCCCAGGTTCTTGGATTGAAAGGATTAACAATGTCCACACTATCCAAAGCTATTTACAGATCCAGTGCAATCACTATCAAACTACCAATGCATTCTTCACAGAAATGGAAAAAAATCTCAAAATTTGTTTGGAACTACAAAACACCCTGACTAACATAAGAAATCTTAAACAAAAAATAATATTCATTATCTTATTTCAAAATATACTGCAAAGATATATAGTAACTTAAAAGCATGATATTCACATGAAAACAGATACCTAGACCAATGGAACAGATAGAGATCCTAGAAATAATTTCATACATTTAATAGTCAAAGGGGTCAGGAACAAACAAAAGGAAAAGGAAAGTCTTTTCAATAAATTAGATGTTTATCTCATACCATATGCAAAATTAACTCAAAATGTAATAACAACTTAAATATATGTACTGAAACTATAAATATACTAGAAGAAAACATAAGGAAAAACTGACACTCTTTTAACAAGGGATTTTTATGATCCCAAAAGCAAAAGGGAAAATATGACAAATGGAATTGTATCAAATTAGAAGACTTCTGCACAGCAAATAAAACAACCGACAGAATCAGAAAGATTTACAGACTATATACCTGATAGCAAAGATCCAAAATACATAGAGAATTCGAGCAGCTCAATTTGTAATAGCTAAATTATGGAATCAACCCAGATGCCCTTCACTCCTTCACTGGATGAATGAATCCAAAATCTGTCACACACACACACACACACACACACACACACACACATACACACAATGGAGTTCTACTCAGCTATGAGGAATAATGATATTATGGCATTTGTAGGAAAATGGATGGCAATGGAAGAAATTATGCTGAGCGACATTAGCCAAACCAAGAGACTCAAGGGCCAAATGTTTTCCCTCATTTGCGAAGGCTAGAGCAAAACGCAGGCTTGAGTGAAAGATCAAGTTCATGTACTATATTCAAAGATGAAGGCACACATAATCTAGGGGAACCATAAATATTTGAGGGGAGGGAAGAAACAGGACAGAAGAGGGGAGGGTTGATAGGGAGGGATCTGGGGGGGGGAAATCCCTTGAGAAGTTAAATAATACTTATGCAATCATTTAATTCTAGAAAATGCACAATATAAATGTCTTATCTATATACAGATAGATATATAGACCTACATTTATATCTGTTATGGGCAAAATATAGAAGAGTCAAGAGACTGGGTATGGGTGATGTGGGGGTGATTCTGGAGTAGGATCAGGAGCATATATTATTACTACATATGCATTTATGATTGTACAACAATAGAACTCAAAAAACTTAAGTCATTTACTTAATGATTCAAAGCAACATGCATCAAAACTAGAAAATCTTAAGTGAATTGACATAAGTCAAGACAGAAATTAAAATAAGAAAATTATTTTGTAAACAAATCCTAGTTTAGAAGGAACATAAAAGTAATTAAAAACAGATAAAAATTAATCTTCAGTTTCTTTTAAGTCAAAAGTAAATGTAACAGCTAATACAACAGCCTCCTCCCTGGACCCACCAGAGGCTTAGGATAAGCTCTCAGGGCTCGGCTTTCCCACCCTAGTGCAGACAAGGCCACCCTCCCATACTATTCCCACCCCTAAGAGCACCAGGTTACAAGTCCTCCATCAGCAATGTGGATACCTACACATGATAGAAAACTCCAAGGTATACATCAGGCCCTGCTAAATCCAAACCATGGTGACATCATCATCCAGCAGATCCTGCCCAATCCACCTGTCACTCCCATTTGACCCTCTACAGTGACCCTTGCATCCACCTCAGCCTCAACACACAGAAAATATAGGTTTCAGCCTTCATCAGTCCATCTCAAGTCCTGCTTGCCTAGCACATAGAGCACCACCATAGTGTTAATTCCAGGAAAGAGTGCCAGCTTGCTGTGGATGCAGGAGGTACAGCTGTTGCCACATATGCTCCAGGTGAGTGTCAGATAACAGGCCTGGGGACCCTCAGAGTATTTGGATATAATACTCTGACAATCTTAATGACTGCTCATCTGGGTCTATTCTGAAAAAAATCACTTGAAATGCCAGAAAAAATAATTTTAAAATACAATTTTGTTATCTCATGGGTGATAATTCAAAAAAGAAAGAAGTAGAATTATGCCAGAATGAATAAAGAAAGGGACCCACAGTTGTTAGCAAAACACTTCAGGCAGATATCCCTTGATGAAAACACTAAATTGGGTTAATTTACATTTTAGTTTTCATGGCTGGGCTTCTTAAACTCTGACCTTACCAAGAAAGCCAATCTAATAAAAGAACAACATCTCCATAAACCTAGTATCTCAAAGAGTTCTCAAAATAAAGTTAAATTAGAAATAAAGTCACATCTTCCAGTGGGACCCCAGTATACTTTTTTCAAAACTATAAAATGTGATGTCTGATTTCAACCTGAATGGAAGGAGGGTAGGAGAACCACTCCTGAAAATTTATAGCTTCAGGTTTGCAACACAAATTCATACAGCAAGATGGTTCAAAAAGTCTTAAGGTGAACTAATATAAAATTGTCACCAATTAGTAGTCCTCTAAAAGTGTAATAGAATCCAAGATATATCTTTTCTGAATGAAGCTACCTCTAGGATTCATGAAGATTACTATGTTTGCTCATTCGTGGAAGATAAAATATTCACAATCCAATAGCAATAAACCAGGTGAGAACCAGCAGAAACAAAAAATTGAGATTATTAGACACAAATAATTACATTCAATGTTTTAATCTATTAGGAAATAAAAGACAGCAAACATGAAATGTTCTCACCACAAAAATGGTAGCTATGTAAACTGATGTTAATTGAACTTAATTCTGGTTGTCATTTCACAATGTATAAATATCAAAACATCACATTACATGACTAAATATACACAATTTTATTTGTCAATAAAGTTGGAAAAAGTGAAATAGCTATAAATCTAACAAAAACTGTGTAAAATCTATACTTTAAAAAGTCTAATGAAATAAAAATAAATAAAAATATTCCATGTTTACAGATAGTAGGACTTGATTTTGTTATGATGTCACTCTTAATAATCTTGCTTATAGGTTCAATACAAACCAAAGTTCCATTGTAATTCTATGGATATTTATAAATGATTCTAATTTTTCTGTGAAAGGGAAAGGAGCCAGAAGAGCTAAAACATTATAGAAGAACCAAGAATTGAATCAACTTCAAGACTTTTATAAAGTTTAGTGATTGGGAGGGTGTATTATTGCTGAAATAAATACACAAATAGACCAATGCAACAGAACAGCTCAGTTACCTGGATTTTTCAGAAGAACAAAGGCAATTACCCAGAGAAAGGATAATTCCATTTAATGGAGGCTGAAACAATGATACATCCATAATTTAAAAAACCGTGTACACAGAACTTGTGTTTTCACATAAATTAATCACCCACATGAGTTGAAAACCCACACATGCAAAAACCTGCACACAAATGTTTGTAGCAGATTTATTATTGCCAAACTTGGAAGAACTCAAGATGTCCTTCAATCTGTGAGTGTATTGGATGAACAAACTCTGGGAATCTATCAAATAGTGTATTATTTTATAATGTAAAGAAACAAGCTGTGACTATGGAAAGGCAATGAGGGATCTTAAATACATATTGCCAAATAAAAGAACCTACTCTGGAAAGGCCTTCTTTCGATCCCATGAACATTAGAAGGATGCAAACAAAGCTATGAACTACATATTCCATCCAATTTAATAGCCTAGCTGAAATAGTCCAATTCCCTGAAAGACAATCTATTCCTTCTTTGTGTAAATTCAGCAAACAGTTCAAAGAAATCAATATCTATTTTAAAAATTAAATCGGTAATTGAGAGCCTCCCCAAACAGAAATCAAGAGGTCAAAATGGGTTCACTGGTGAATTCAAATAAACAAGTAAAGACATTTCATCAATTCTGTACAATTTTATATACAGAATATGGAAGCAGAGGGAGTATTGTCTAACATTTTTTATGAAGTCATCATTACCTTAACACCAGAATGAGACAAAAATACTATAAGAAAGGAAAATTGCAGGCCAATATCTCTCACAAAATGATGAAAAATCCTTAGCAAAATATTACCAAATCAAATTTCACAATGAATTATATTCCATGACTAAATGGGATATATCCTAAGCATGCAAGGTTGGTTCAAGAAATGAAAGATCAATTCAGTTCACTATAAACCAGGTTGAAGGATAAAATCATATGCTCAGATCAATAGATATAGAAAAAGTATTTGATAAAATTTGATACCCACTCATGTATAATTTTAAAAACTCTTAAAATAACTAGAAATAGAAACTCAGATTTTTTATCTAAAATAAAGCATAACTAATGAGAATCTAGACATTTTCTTACCATTAGAAATAAGGAAAAGATGTTCTGTTATCACTCCTATTCACAATCACATTAGAAGTCCTCACTAATGCAACAGACCAGAATGAACAAACAGACCAGTAAGGAAGAAAACTTTTTTCACAGGTGACATAATTGTCATCCTTGATATATACCCAAATGAAATAAAAATCTGCACATAAATATTTATATCAGCTTTATAATTGCCAAAACTTTAGAGAAACCAAGATGTCCTTCAATAGGTGAAGGGAAGTGGAGGGAAAACAGTTGATCAGAGGAAAGGTGTACTTCCCAGCAGTTCCTTAACACCAGATTTAAAATGCAGGCAAATTTCCCTTCAGTGAGATGGGCAACTAAGGGAACTCATTGATATTCAATACTGGACAGTAAAAGAAATCACAGAAACCAAAAATCAGAAACTTTGAACATAAGAAATACTATCTCAGGCTCCAGTTTGGCCGGCAGCAGCAGTGACTGCCACCGGTGCTAAGATAAGAGAATAGAGAGGAAAGCACAGAGGGGACAAATATTGTCTTGAGGGAAACTGTGGAATACAGAGATTGATCTTACTACACCCAGAGTCCAGTGGTGGGGAACTTGAGTGAAATGTAACCAAAAAAATAGTTACTAGGTCCATGGATGGATGGATCAGCAGAAACCAGGTTTGCCAGTGTAGGAACTATTTATTAGAGCTTTGTGGCTTCAAGCAGAGATAAGAGATTGGGAACCCATAAAAGAGACTGTCAGCTGACCAAGCAGTTTTATTCTGGGCCCCAGAGTATGCTTGGACCAGTGTGACTGAAAAGGGCACAAAGAGATTTGTGCCAAGTCATCCAGCCTTGGGATATCAAGGAGAGAATTCCCTCTACTGCTGGCATCTCATAAGTGCTACTGGGAAAACCCCAAAATTAGCCAGAGAGGAACAGCTGCATCCAGGTCTGATCTTAGGTAATTCATATCCATAGCAGTGAACATGAAACCTGTGGAGATTTAGACTCTGTACCCAAAAAGTGGAATTTACCAGAGGCCCCTGAGACCCAAACACCCAGCAGAGATCAGAATCTCCCCAGCACTCAGGGATGTTGATCAAATCTCAAATACCCACCAACAGAGTTCCAAAGGTAAGCCAAATCCCAACTACTGGAACTTGCAATTTAGAACTCTGCACCAGTTCTACTATGGTACTACACAATTTTTCAGTTTTCACCAGTCTATCCCACGCTGCACTGGGAAAGAGAAACAGAGCTTTTGCTCATAGCCACAAGAGATGGCAGCTAGGTGAGGAACACAAAGACATAGGATTTAATAACACCAGCTCTTGACTCAAAGATAACAGAGTCCAAAAACATGAAGATTGAAAATCCATCCTTACCAACAACTTTTATAAACTCAGGGGACACAGCCCTTTTATTTCTGATTAAGATTTTTTCTGGTCTTTCTTCCACGACCACCCATATTTCCCAAACTTCTTAATTTTTTTAATTTTCAAAATTTCATTATATTTTGTTATTTTTACCTTATTCCATTCTCAGACTGTATGCATGTGGATAGACTCAAGAAAAATATTTTTTCATATAATTTTACTTTCATATAATTACCTTCTTCTTCACCCATTTATTCTTTAACTTTGCTTTGAATTAGATGGGATATAATTATATGTGAGTTGAGTTGTCTTGATATATTTGTCCATCTTACTGTCATTTACTCATTCTCTTCCCCCTCTACTAACCAAGTTTTCCTATTCCCTTCCTTTTTAACCTTTGATTGCTTTTGATTGTTTTGTTACTCCTCTTTAAAAAAATAAGAGAGAGGGACAGAGAAAGAGAGAGAGAAGCAATTTTATTTAGTTTTTCATTTGGCTTTTGTTGCTCTGAGACTTTTTTGTGTACATGGTGCTGGGGCTCAAACCATGTACTCACACATGCCAAGCAAGTGCCACAACTCCCAAGCCACTGCTTCACCCCACTCCTCCTCCTTTATAGTCATTATCTACTATCTCCTGCCTTTCCTCTGTTCACTTATTAACCATTTTAAATTTTCCTTACTCCTACCCCTTTTTTCTCTTCACTGAAACTGTAATCCCACTACCTGATAGAATTATATGGCTTATGTAATTCTTACCCCACTCATGTTGTTGTGATTATTAATATAGTGGACAACACAGTAGACACCTGCTATTTAATGCGTGATGTAGTGTATTATTAGTAGTAGTACTGATGTTAAATTTTGACCCCACGATTCCCACATAGGTGTTAATTATTGTTATAGATCTTGATGTAGACAGTGGATGTTTATCAGAAGGCTGTACATTTGTTGCTAACATTATTGCTATTCCTGGGAAAGCAATTGGGATACTTCAAGTTCACAAAGTAGACATCCTGTTGGTGAGCACTACTCACAAATCAGCCAAGTAGCAGCAAATCTCACTAGACACATGATCTAATCCCAACTGAGCCTCAACAATACTTCAAAACAGAATTAGGAGGATAAAAGCCCCAAATCAACAACCAGGCCCCAAGGAATAACAAATCAGAGGGAAACTTCAGGATCTACACTGGACAACTAATCATGCATAAAAAAGAAAAGTCCTGGAACAAAAAAGATAACTGCACACAAAAGGACACATACTTTAAAGAGGAAGGGGAATCCATTTCAAATGATGCACAAGTCCAAGATCTCTAAAAGCAAGAGGGAAGAGGCAAATCAATCTCCCTCCAAAATTCACATCCCCTAACAAAGGATTCCACAGTTAAATTGGATGAAATTCCAGGGCAAGAGTATAAAAACTGTTTATTGAAATGCCCAATGAACTAAAACAACATATAAGGGACAAAGTAAGAATACAAATATAGGAGATGAATAACCATTTCAATATAGAGAGACAATGAAAAAGAAACCAATCAGGACTCCTGGAATTGAGACAAAATGAATCAAATTAAAAATTCAACTGAAAGCATCACAGATTAGATAGGAAGAAAATAAAATGTCAAGCCTTGAAGACAGGATATATGAGCTTGAATACTCATTTATGCAATAAATGGGAAAAGACTATGATCAGACTATAAAAGACTATGATCAGACTATACAAGAACTCTGGGACAACATTGAGAGAGTCATTGAGATAGAAAACATGCAGACACAGGCTAAAAGCTTTAAGAACATCTTTAATGAGATAGTAACAGAAATCTTTCCCAATATTAGACATACACAGCCACATACAGGAAGCACAAAGGACCTTGAATAGACAAGATCAGAACAGAAACTCTCTAAGCCACATCACAATCAAAATACCTAACAAAGAAAATAAGAAAAGCATATTAGAAGCTGAAAAAGAAAAAAGTACAGTGACATTTATACGCACACAAACAAGGCTCACTTCTGACTTCTCAGATTATACCCTAAAATTAAGGTGGGCCTGGAATGAAATATTTCAAGCTATGAAAGAAAATTGCTAGCCGAGATTGCTATATCCAGAAAAGATATCTTTGAAAAATCAATGAATAAAACATTTTCTTGACAAGGATAAACTAATAGAATTCATTACCAATAATTCATAACTACAAAGAACAAATAAAAATATAGTGCATATAGAGGAACCTAAAAACAAACACCGAAGCTCCCCAATGAGTGAAGATCACAAGAGCATTCAACTTCATAACTTCATGAAAATCATGAATATAGTAAAAAATTTTTAAATGGTAGTAAAAAGTAAACATCTGTTCATAACACTGGAAGTAAACAGTCTAAAACACCCAATTAAAAGGCATATTGGATTAAAGAATGGATTAAAAACCAAGACCAAACTATATGTTGTTGGCAAGAGACTCATCTCATTGACAAACACCCACAGACTGAAAGTAAAATGATGGGGAAACAAATATTCCATGCAAATGGGGTCAGGAAACAAGTAGAACTGGCTATTCTTATATCTGACAAAGCAGATTTCAAACATAAATTAATTAAATCAAAGAAGACCTTATATACTGGAAAAAGAACAACCAAAGAATAGATAACAATAGGAAATATGTTCCAAATTTCAGTGTACCTAATTATATCAAACAGAAATTCTTGACATTAAATCCCTGTTGACCCCAATACAACTGATTTCAATACACTTATTATCAATATAAAAGTTCATCTAAACATAAATTAAATAGAGGTATTTCTAACCTACATACTATAAATCAAATGAACCAAATAGATATCTATAGTATATTTCTTTCCAAACCAGTTGAATTTACATTCTTCTCAGCAGCTCATGAAAACTTTTCCAACATGAATCATATGCTAGGTTACAATGTAAATCTTAGAAAATTCAAAATAATTGACACAATCCCATGTATCTTATCACATTATAATGAAATAAAACATTTTCAGTAAGAAAAATAGAAATTACATAATCAAACATATGAAAATTGAACAACGCTCTTTTAAATGAGGAATGGGTCATAGAAACATGAGGAGAAATCAAAAGATTTTGAGAAACAAAGAAGAACAGACACCAAATATCAAAATCTCAGGGACAGTATAAAAAGATTGAAAGTAAAATTTATATCGAGTGCCTACAGTGAGGCTTTAGAAAAGAAAAACAAATTCCAAAATCAGTAGAAGAAATCAATAAGATCAGAGTCAAATAACTGAAATTTGAAGATAAAATATATAGAATCAATGCACCAGAGTTGGTTCTTGAAAAGGATAAATATGATTGATAAATCCTTAGAAAACTAACCAAAAGAGATAAGAATACAAATAATAAATTATGTTAAGAATATGGGGGGACGATGTCCCACACTGGAAGAATGGATCCAAAAACTGTGGTACATTTATACCATGGAATATTACACAGCAATTAGAAACAATGATATTGCAGCCTTTGAAGGTAAATGGATGGCTATGGAAGAGATCATGTTGAGTAAAATCAGCTTAACCCAGAGATCTAAGGGTCGACTGTCTCCACTCATCTGTGGAGGTGGGGTCT
>PVKS010051367.1:0-11168 GCA_004027875.1 Aplodontia rufa | reverse complement strand
TTCCCATATTGTTTGGTCCCACTAGCATACCCCTGCCATAAAAGAATAAAATCACCCTTTTTCCAAAGCTACTTTTAAGATCAGTTCCTGTCATGTGATATCAAGAGTTCATCTTAAACAATAGACTAACAATTCATATTTGAACAAAATGAATAAGATATATGGCATGATATCTGGCTTGGGATAAGAAATCAATCTGAATGCATCACATTCAATTCTCTATTTTACAGCAATATTGTAGCTCAGATTTAACACACATTAGTGAACTGCTCTATAAATTTAGTGAAAGAAGCTTTAGTTTTAATAGAATATATTAGATTGGAATTGGAATAACAGAGCATATACTCATAATGTGCTGTACATAGTAAAATTCATACACTGATCTTTTACACAGCCAAACAATGCTCACATATTTTTATGAAACTTTTGTTTCAGTTATAAATGTATACACACATTATATTTCATGGGTTTGGCTATAAAATCACCCTTTTATATTTTAACTTATCTGTACTTGGGATGAGCTCCATAACCAATAGAATGGCATAATTTAAATGACACTACTTTGTCTTTCTTCTTGTTCTTTTTTTTTTCTTTTTTCTTTTTTGTATCAGGGATTGAACCCAGCAGCACTTAACCACTGAGCCACATTCCCAGCCCTTTTTATGTTTTATTTTGAGACAGGATCTCACTAAGTTGCCTAGAGTATTGCTAAATTGCTGAGGCTGGTTTTGAACTTGGGATCCTCCTGCCTCAGCCTTCCAAGTTTCTAGGATTACAGGTGTGCACCACCATGCCTGGCTACATTTTCATTTTTTTTAAGAGAGAGGGATAGTGACAGAGAGAGAGAGAGAAAGAGAGAATCAATTTTTATTTAGTTTTTCACATGGCTTTCGTTGCTCAGACACTGTGTTATGTACATGGTGCTGGAGTTTGAATCCACGTTACTCACGCCTGTAAGTCAAGCACTGTAACCACTGAGCCATCACTCCAGCCACTACTTTTTCATTGTTAATGATACCTAAAATAATGATAAAACTCTTAACAACTGACAATTTCTGGGATTCTTAATTTGATGAAATACTGTGTGTATGGATGTGTGTGTTCTGGATTGTAATGTAAAATATATCTTTTGCTGCAGGTTGCAATTGAAAGAGTTTGAAAATAAATGTATTGCACAACTGATCCAGGGATCTCAACTTGATAATCAGAGTAGTCTTTGCTACATGTATCAAGTAAGACATTTATCCACTCTCATATTTTACCTAATGCCTTAATGCAACTAATTATACAGCATCCCCCAAATGGCTTCTTTCTCATTATGGAAAACTCCTGAATCTTATGGGAATCCTCATATTAAATCCATAGGCTTCTGGCATTATTCAAACACAGCTCTCTGCCCAACCAAAGAGAGACCCACAGAGAGATACAGGATTGTTTGCAATCCTGATAGATATTAGGGCAATCATGACAGAGGAGTCAGGTAGCCTCCCACCTACATACGGCTGTGTCTAAAAGTGCACTTGAAAATCATTTGTTGTAACCTTGAGATAGGGATTTTTTTTAAAGAGAGAGGGACAGTGAGAGAGAGAGAAAGAGAGAAACAACTTTATTTAGTTTTTCACATGGCCTCAGTTGCTCCAACACTTAGTTGTGTACATGGTGCTGGGGTTTGAACCCTGGTTCTCGTGCTTGCCAGGTAAGCACCGAAACTGCTGAGCCACCACTCCAGCCCGAGATAGGGATTTTTGATAAAGATAAATATGGAATCATAAGTGAAACCCCCTCCAGTGAATGAGATGCAAAAACCACAATTGTAAATCTTGAGCAACATGCCCTTGACCTGCACCCTTGTATAAAATGAGAGAAATAAACAAGTGCTGAAAAACTGGCATGAAATTGTGCAGCTCCACCCTGGGCCCACCGCCACTCTGGTCCCTGGTACAGCCCTTCTATAAATATTGGACCTCCAACCCAAGTCAGGGCTGCTCGCTCTCCAGAAAGTCCACATTCTCCCTTGAGTATGGATCTGCCTTCCTAAATAAACCTCTGTCTATGCCTTTGTCTGGATCCTGTTGAAATTCTTTTCCATCATGTATGCCACGAACCCCACTGGTCCTGAGCTGAGATCCCAATAAGATTTGTCCCTCATTATGAGCCTGGGTTAATATCTGTATTAATTAATATCTGTCTCAGTTAAGTGTCCTCAAAATAAAGCAGGATTTTCATCCTTGCCTTGTGTTATTTCCCTGATCTTTTCATAATTAATTGACTTATTCATACACTTTCTCTTTCCCTCAATTAAACATGCCTCCTGTGACAACCTGAAATTGTTTTTTCCTTGTGCTATGGTTTGGAAGTGTCCTCCAAAGGCTCATATACTAAGGACTTGGTCATCAGCCTGTGGCACTATTGGGAGGTGGGAAAGCCTTAAAGAGATGGGGTTTAGTAGAAGGAAATTAGGTTATTGGAGGCATGTACTTGAAAGGGATATTGGGACCCAGGCCATTTTTCCTCTCTTTGCCACTATGAGGTAAGGGCTTCTTCTATCACAGCCTCCCACCATGATGTACTGTGCCACCATAATCCCAAAGCAACAGGGACAAGCGACTATGGCCTGAAACTTCAGTAACTGTGAGCCAAAATAAACTTTTCTTCCTTTAAGTTGATTTATCTAGGATATTTGTCACAGTGGCAGAAAACTGACTAACATGCCTTGAAAACCATATTATCAGTGGTGATCAGTTTCCCTGGAGAGTCTCCCAGAGATGTTTGAAGCCATAATGTAGTTGAACTCTGGATATGCCTTGGGAGGGCTCTGCGTGAACTAAAAGGAAAGGACATTCCCTTGCTCCCATGCCTGCTGCCCCCTGCCCCAAGACACAGCAATTGGGTTCATTCTATTTCCAATACAAATCTCCTGCTAGTTATTAGTCTTGATCTGCTCACCTAAAATCTGACATAGAGTGTAATATGGAATTGGGTATGTATATGTGTGTCATGATTTCTCTTACTGAGAGTCCTATGAGCCAAGATTTTAAAGCTCAGAAATGATGTAGCAACTTGTTAATACAGGAGCCTGCAGGCACATTAGTTCCCTTCAAGCCCCTCCCTGGAGAAGAGTCCTCATTGACAAGCTTCCTTTGTCCTTCCTCCAGTACCTCAAGTCACTGGTAAGCCTCTCAGTCAATGCAAGATTGCTTGCTTGGAGAGGATTGGTGGGGCTGGTGAAGGGCCCATGTGCAGAGATAGGACCATTCTCAAATTGCAGGCCAGTGAAAAAGAAGCATATGCCTTTTGGGGAACTTTGCGAAAGCCAAGTCTTTGTGAGCAATTTTCCAGCATGTTGGAGAATAGATACAAGGGGAAGGTAAGCAGGAAATGGTCAAATAAAAGGCGAACAAAGTCTGACACAGTGGTACACACTTGTAATCCCACTACTTAGGAGGCTGAGGCAGGAGGATTGCAAGTTCAAGGCCAGTCTCAGAAATTTAGCAAGGCCCTATCTTGAAGTGAAAAATAAAAAGGGCTGGGGGTGTAACTCAGTGTTAGAGCACCCCTAGGTTCAATTCCCAGTATAAATAAATAAATGGTAAATTAAATGGAGTAGCAGTTACTTCTCCAGCCTTCTGAAACCCAGGAGCAGCTTTGCGCAGAAGCACGTTTTCTAGGCCTTGTCTGCCAAAATGGACACCAAAGAGCACATGCAAGGTTGCGGGTTCGAACCCCAGCACCACATCACACAGGTGTTTGTAGTTTGCAAGGAAGAAAGAAGAAGCTATTTTGTTTAGTGAACAATAGGGTGATTTACATAAATTAGGTAAATTAATCAGCAGTTGTCAGGAAACTTACCTAAGACAAGGGGAAATGGATTCATGTGGTTTTCCAACCTTAAAAGAATTGTTAGTGACTGTTTTGTTGGTTTGGTTCTTTGAATGTTTTTCCTCCAGGTGTACCTAGTCTGATGACATTCAAATTTTACACAGCAAAATCAAATAGGGTGTGGGAGCTGCTTCTTTTTCAGGATGCATCAGGAATGTAAAGACATATTTTCAGAATCAGAATGCTGATGTGCCCTAGAACTACCGCTCCTCAAGGAAATGCTGAGCAAGGAATTGTAAATAAAAAATTAAAGCAGGCAGTAAATGGGAAACATTCTAGGCAGGCTTTTCCTCTCTTCCTTTGGTGAACACACACAAAATTCTCAAGCATTAGCAAATATCAACTTTTCGTGTTATTGTAAAATCTTGAACAAGTGATGACTTAGCTATGACCCCTGAGAATTTTCTGGTTTGTGAATCTGAAGAGGGCAGTTTGGAGAGGTTCATATGTCCTTCAACTCATCAAATTACTAGATTGCTCTGGCCCAGTTCCCCAAAATGCACTGAAAAGTAACTATAGGTTGAAAGGGGATCAATTTCAAAATCAAGCAATTAGGATTCTATTTCAGGCAGTATGCTGAGCCATTTGGCCTGACTGTGCTCACATGAAAAGCAATTCAAAATTCTGGATGATATATATATGTATATATGTATGTATATGTATATATACATATATATGTGTGTGTATATATATATATATTTTTTTTTAAAGATTTCCAAATTTTCTGTGAGCTTGCAAGAAAGCAAGGAATGATCAGAGCCAAAACCTCTGCACAAGCAGGCTGTTGGCCAGGTAAGCAGATATTGAGGCTTGTCTTTCATTCTGAGGACAGCTGCCAAAACTGAGCTTGGATTTCCATGGACTGATGAGGTCTGGATTATAGAAGACAAACTCCAGGGACTACTCAAGGTCAGCAGTTTCAGACAAGACCTCCTCCACTTCTCCCCCACACCCCATAAAGTTGATACACTCACACCTTACACTTTCAACGTAGGGCAAACTGGAAATAAATCTACCCCTTGTATGGGAGCTACAAAAAAAAAGTTCTTATCTTATACTCTGGCACCAAGTGGAATGTGGCAAAACCATTCCCTGGGAACTGATAACCATAGTATTATTATATTATCTTATTACTAAAATCTCATTAATAATAAGAAATGATATAATTGCTTTGGCACCTATGAGTTTGAAAAGAAAGTTTAAAAATCTAACAACATCAAGTGTTAGCAAGCATGCTGAATAATAGAAAGACACACTGGGAGAACAGATTCAAATTGTTGTAACCTCTTTAGTAAACAACTTGGCATTACTAAACAAAGTCAAGGTCAGGCTTGGTGGTGCATGCCTGTAATCCCAAAGATTTGGGAGGCTGAGGCAGGAGACTTCCAAGTTTGAGGTCAGCTTCAACAATTTTGCAAGACCCTGTCTCAAAAATTGAAAAAAAAAATCAACGAAGTCAAAGATACGTAAGCACTATGATCCAGCAAATCTACTATCAGGCTCATTCTAGAGAAATTCCTGTTGTTCCAAGGCAATGGACAGGAATCTTATCAACAGCACTGTTTGTAAGAATATAAATCTAAGGGCTGGAGCAGTGGCTCAGCAGTTACAGCACTTGCTGGGCACACGAAAGGTCGCAGGTTCGAACCCCAGCACCACATACACAACAAAGTGTCGGTGCAACGAAAGCCACATGAAAAACTAAATAAAATTCATTCTCTCTCTCTCTCTCTCCCTCCCTCCGTCTCTTAAAAAAGAATATAAAACTACTAACAACCCAGGATCAAGAGTAGCATGGGTAAACTATGATGTATTCACACAACAGAATCCTAGAATGTGGATTGTGTAAGCCACAACTGTTAGATAACTGTCAGTAATAATGGCCATATTTAGATATAAATTCCTCTTTCACAAAGCACAACCATTTAGAGGCACGTCCTACCTCACTACACCTGAGCCGGCAGGCAACCACCCAAGCCCTGCTCAAGGGAGAGAGCCACAAGAGCTAATAAATGCCCCCACTCCAGACCACCTGCTGCTGTTTCCTCTGGACCTGGGTGCAGCCACACTGCTACCCCCTCCCTTAATAAAATCTCTTGTCTCAGCTACCAGGGGTCTCTTTGCTGTGCAAGCGTGTCCAACAACAACCACATGCAACAATATGAACAAATGTCAAGAACCTAATGTTGAATTAAAAAATACAAGTTGTAGAAGAATACATTCAGTATATGCGCACATACACAAAGGTCAAAAGCATGCAAAAGTAAATAATACATTGCCAGAAACATAAACACATTCAATAATACTATAATGAAAATCAGAAGAATGGTAAGCAGAGAATTTAGGGTATTGGTTACCTCTGAGGAGACAGGGAAAGGGACAAAATGCAGGAGGGGTATAACAAGGAGCTTGGGGTAACATACGTTATTTTTTTGACAATTTTCTTATTAAACTGGCAGTTAAGTACAGTAGTGTTTGTTGTCTTTTTTTACCTTATCCATATCATATTAATATTATTCTGCTAGACTCAAGGTTTAAAAAATGCTTTAAAGCCACAGCAATTGAAATGGCTTTGATGTAAAGAGTTTGTTAGATTTGTCTCTCATTTGTTTGAAATTATCAGAACTTGTTTATTCTAGAATTTCTTAAGCAGAACCATTTGTGACTCCAACTAAAAGGCATGTTTTGCCAATAAAATTAGAGAGTCTTAGATCTGGAAATGCTTTTGGAAGTTCATCTGATGCAGGCACCAGCCTCAAGGACTGAGAGTGTCCCAATGAAATCCCAAAGTTTGGAAATGCAGGCATCCCAGCCTACTCTCAAGCTGTTCTCAACATTTTACCTCCAGCACAGTCCAGCGTTCTTCCTTAAACTCTACATCAAATCTCACTTGCTTTAATAAACACGCTAGGAAAAGTCACTGATTAGGAAGAATGGCTTAAAACCCAAAAGCAGCTGGCTGCTTTACCTAAGCTCACGTTTTCCAGATCCAGGGAAACTATATCTCAGGGCCTTGAAGAATATGGAGGGTGCAAGTGCACTAGTCTTCATAGCCACTGAAAAATTAATGGAAACAGTGAGCCAGCTTTTTATCACTGTGACAAAATACCTGAGGTAAACAACTTAAATGAGGAAAGGTTTATTTTGGCTCACAGTTTCAGCATTTCCAGTCCATGGTCACCTAGCTCCATTGCTTCAGGGCTGATGATGAGACACCATCATGGTGGGATGCAGGTGGCAGGTCAAAATGGCTTACCTTATGGCAGACAGGAGGCAGAGAGAGAGAGGAAGAGAAGAAAGAGGTATGTGTGTGTGGGGGGGTACTAATATCCCTTTAGGGGCATGTCCCCAGTGACCTGCTTCTTCTAAGTAAGCTTCACCTCCTAAAGTTTCCCCCACCTGCTACCAGCATCATCAGCTGGGAACAACCTTTCAACACATGGGCCTTTGAGAGATATTCTAGATCCAAACACAAACCAAGAAAGTGTCAAAGATTATAGATGGGCAATTTTCAAAACTATAAAAACACAAAGTGTGGAAACTGTAGACATGAAAATTTTCAATCCTACCCTCAGCTTTATTTTGAGAACATATTATTAACCAGAAAAATAGGAAGAAATTTTTAGAATAGCAATGTAATTTAGAATCAGCATAGGTTCAAACAAAGAACAAATGAGGCCAAATTAACCTCATTTCCTTAGTTTACTCAAGAGGTGCCACCTCCATTATACCACAATTAGCATGCATAAAGGCACAGTGACTTAAAGAAGTGCTTTATGCAGAGCAGTGATTTGTCAACTTTGTTGGCCACAACCTCCAATAAGAAAAAGTTTTATCTTGTGACTCAGTACACACGTACATTTGTATGACTGAATTGTGATGTCCTTCCATATTTTTTTGTTCTCTTCCATTTTAGTTTTGAAAAAAGTTCTCTTCATAGCCCATTAAATGAATTTCACAATTAATGGATAACATCCTCTTGGAAAGTGTGCTGCAGGTCTCTATATAGTTCTATGAGTGAAAGAATTAAGAATAAATTCACAGAACAAAACGGGAGAGGATCTTAGTTTTGACTCTCCCAGACCAAACCCTTCCAGAGATAAGAACTTGAGTGCACATAGTTCTTTTGTGAGGTGATCCCAAGAAGCATAGTAAGGTAAGGAAAGTGAAAAAGGAAAAAGAAAAAAGCCCATAAAAATGTGCTCACAAGCAGGTTACTTCTGGGGACAACCTGGACTCATTCCCTCTGGACGAATACAATCCAGGGATATGGAAGCTGAGTATTTTATCTACTGACTCCTGCCCCTTCTTGACTGAAGGCGGGCCCCAGGGTGTTGAATTCTCTATCTTCTAGAACTTTCTGCTAAGCAAGCTCCCACAGCACTGGAGAAAGCCTGGAGGCAAAGCCTCTGAGACATACAGACATCTGAGGTGAGACGCTGCCAGCATGTGTGGGAACTATTCACCTCAGCTAGTGGTGAATGATGCAGGCTGAGGGGAGATGGCACAGGACTTCAACAGCGTTCACTGCAGATGGGCAGAAAGAGCAGATGTACAAATCCATCCAGGTGGTAATTGGTTTGAAATGTATAAGGAAGAATTTAATTGACACTATAAACATGAAGTCTTCTATTTTTCTTCCCATACAGCCAGCATGGGGGAAGATGTGTCCTGGCAGACTTGGGAGAGAGCAGCCAACTAACTGCCCACATTATGAGCCAACAGATGAGGTGGTTTCTAAAAAGAAAGCAACAGTGGTCTGCAAGAACACAGAGGCTAAACCATAGAAGTCTGGCTTGATCTAGACTGAACCAACCATGCTGAAGTACCAGGCAATTTAGGCCTATTCTTGGGGCCTCATCTTAAGAAGGATGCAAATATACTAGAAGATGCTAGAAAGAAAACCTGAAAGGTGTGGGGTACCATGGCACACATCCAGATTCCCACCTACTCAAGAGGCTGAGGCAGGAGGATCACTCAAGTCTAGCAGTCCCGAGATGTGGGTGACATAGCAAGGCTTCATTGCAAGAAAAAAAAAAAAACCCAGAGAGGGACAAACATAGGGTAGTTTTCAAACAAGTAAACAACAACAACAACAACAAAAAAGTCTGTTGAACATTGGAGAAACTTTAGATTTGTAGCCAGAGGAAAATCAGATTTAAGAATAATAGAATCCCTGTGTTCTGGTTTCTCAATGACTATCACATGAATGAAACAACTAGATCAAGAGAGACTTAACTGTGGTTTAAAAAATGAGAAACAAGAACAATGGCTAGAAGCTGTGCTGAGCTGGTTTAGGCTCAATGTGAGGCAGGATTTTCTAAGGCTTCAAACCATCTTGAGACACATTCCAAACTTACTGACCCTGGAAGTGTTTCCATGAGGCTGGAGGATGCTTGCTAGAGAGGTAAGATGGAGGGATTACAGCACTGTGGAGAAGGTGGAGCTGTAAGGCCCATCCCAAGGTTAAGATTCTATAGTTCTATGAAATTATAATACCAAACAATATCAGATCCCGGTTCACCTTCTATCTTCTGGAAAAGCAACCTTTGGGAAGAAAGTGGCAGGCAGAAAAATGGAAAGGGATAAAATAAGACTTTAAAAATACGAGAGGGAGGGGCTGGAGCAGTGGCTCAGCAGTTATAGTGCTTGCCTGGCATGCACAAGGACATGAGTTCAAGCCCCAGCACCATGTACACAATGAAGTCTCAGAGCAATGAAAGCCACATGAAAAACTAAATAAAATTGATTCTCTCTTTCCCTCTCTCTCTCTCTCACTAAAAAAAAATTAAAAAGAATGATATCATTGCTTTAAAAAATAATACAGAGAAATAATAAAAAGGTAGAGTGACAAGCGCCTAAAAAAGAACATTTCCTTAAGCCATGGGGAGGAAGGAAGGCTCTATGGCTTTCAATCCACTGTTGATTACAAATTTGGGCTCCTGCCCCTTCCCGTGTTATAAAAGAAAGATGTAGGGGGAGACAGAGAAACCTCAGAGAATACTGATTTCATGCATCTCAGGTTTAACAGAAAGAGAGAAAAAGAAGAGGTTTAAGAACTGTCATTTAGAAAATAAGCTGCAGATTATCACACATGTTGTTGGAGGATCAGAGCACAGACATGCAGGGAAACTATGGATACAGATGTGCCCTGGCTTGTTAGAATAGCTCACAGCAAATATTAAACAAGAAGCACCCTGGGGTGGGGGCCAAGAACACTGTAAATCAGGGCTGTGGCAAATGCCTCCTTTTAAATAGGACTCTGCAGAACTGATGGTAGAAGCATTATGCAGGTGCCAGGAAGCAAAAGCACCCTCGAGAGCAGAATAAAAGGGTTTTAAGAAGAAGATGAATTGTTAAGATGGAGGAGAGAAGTGACTTGTTATATAATGCAGGGCATTAGTAGAATCTGAAGTTGTGGGACCCAAGCAAAGATCAGGGATATGCCCTAAACCATTTGTCTCCTCTTTTCCCAACATTCCCCAATCTGTCCGCTACAGCTGTCATTCCCCTTTTGTACATTTTGTATAAACATTTTATTTATTTATTTATTTTTTACAAAACACAGTTGAATGAACTGCCACACAAACTGAACACACACATGGGGGCTGGAGTGGTGGCTCAGCAGCTACTGTGCTTGCCTCCCACTGCAAGTACGCGGGTTAGGACCCCAGCACCACGTGCACAGCAAAGTGTCCCAGCAACTAAAGTCACACAAAAACCTAAATAAAAATTGCTTCTCTCTTTCCTCTCTCACTGTCCCCTCTTCCTTAAGAAAGAAAGAAAGAAAGAAACAGAACGTGACTAGAACCCATCGTGATTTCTAACTTGGCCAGCTGGCTTTTTTTCCATGTACCTGTAAGGTATTGGAAAAAAAAAGTTGTGAATGGATTAAAAACTCAGTGTGCTATCTTCAGAAGTAAGAATCTGGGAACAGCACAGAGTCTTTATAGAAAATCAGGAGTAAAACAATGTAGTGGAATGCTAAGAATTCTTATCTAGCTCATCTACTAGTTGGTTTTGTGGCTTTGGCCAGCCCCACTGAGACAGTTTTAGGAGAGATAGTGAAATGGCTAGGTAGTCAGGACAGCAAAAAGGGCCCCTCTAAGAGCTAGCTGGTAGAGTGATTGACAGGGCATGCTCTGGGCCTTCAAATGCAAAAAGACCAAAGGGCTCACCTTTGTCCCAATTAAGAGATGGTCACAGGTGGGACTAGGAAGTATTTGCCACCTTTTGTTTTATATAGATTTTAACCAATGGTGTTCTTGACCAGTTTCAATGCCTGTTTT
>PVKS010051366.1:0-11171 GCA_004027875.1 Aplodontia rufa | reverse complement strand
ATTTTGGCCGAAGACATGGAGATTCTGATGGAGGGAAAGTGGGAAAAACCTTTGAGATGCTTTAAAAATCCAAGGTGACATCAAAGGGAAACTAAGCCATCGGCTGCATTAAGTTGAGGTTTGGGGTCAAAACCCTGTACAGGCAGATCAGAGCATACTTTTTAACTTTCCCAGTTGTTCTCCTGGGGTTAAGTGATCCAGACCAACTGTTGTTCTCCACTGACACCATTACTTTGTTATGGGAGTCAGCCCTATGGTTACCTTAAAGATACCTGTTGCTTAGATCTAAGTGACATTGTCATATGCCTGACCTATGAAGAACTGAAAATTTCCACTGGGAATTCTAACATCCCAGTAGATGGAAAAGCGTCCATGAAGGCAAGGTTTGTGGGTGCTGTTCATTGTGACTGACATGTAGTAGGTGCTCAATAAATATTTATTGAATAAATAAAAAGATCCACCACAACTGTGGGCTTTGAACAAGTAGGCATAGATGAATGTGATGATCTAAAAATACTTTTTAAAGGGGCTGGAGCGGTGGCTCAGCGATTACAGAGCTTGCCTGGCATGCACAGGTACATGGGTTCGAACCCCAGCACCACAAACACAACCGAGTGTCAGAGCAATGAAAGCCATGTGAAAAACTCAATTTAAAAAAATTGATTCTCTCTGTCTCTCCCTCTCTCTCTCTCTCTCTCTCTCTGTCCTTCTCTCTTTTAAAAAAAATACTTTTTAAAGATATTTTTTCCTGTACTTAACAATCACTGAGTGTTTTCTAATGATAGATGCTAGAACTTAGAAATGAGATAGTACGCTGATTCTCATAAAAGGCAAGAGGAAGAATAATGCTTACTGAGTGCTACTAGAAGCCGGACTTTTTTCATTATCTCATCCTTTCATCATCACTGTGAGTAAATATTATTAGCTTCCTTTGCAGACAAAGAACCCGAGACTGCACATCTAGCAAATGGCAGAGCCAAGGATTTATTCAGAATCTTTGTGCTTAACTCTCCAACATATTTTCTCTCCCAAGGGAGTTAAAATCACAGTCTGATATTCTGCTATGTAACATTTTGTTGAGGAAACTTAGGTTTTCAAATATTGAGTTACAAACAAGTAATTTCATTGGGAAAAGAAAAATCAGAGTTTTAGGCTCTCCATCACAAGTTATTTATCTTGGAAAAAATTTCCAAGAACAGGGATGCTTTATAACTACATGAATGTGCAATTGGAGACTAAAAATAATAAACTGCTTGAACAAAATAAATGAAAATATTGAGTTTAG
The DNA here is from genome assembly GCA_004027875.1 of Aplodontia rufa. NCBI lineage: Eukaryota > Metazoa > Chordata > Mammalia > Rodentia > Aplodontiidae > Aplodontia > Aplodontia rufa. The sequence continues at coordinate 9,886 of PVKS010051366.1, read as the reverse complement.
TCCTGAATGGCATCACAAAACTAAGTCAATGAGTTTCTAAGGAATGATGAACAAAATATAACATTGAAAGAAGATGATGGCTAACTAAAAGTATAGTATATTTCACATTGCCAATGGTACACAAAAGAATGGGGAACCAAGAAGTAGCCAAGTACTCCTTTGTGAGTAATAGTGTCTTTACCAGGATCCTGGTACCAAGTGCTCACTATGCCTGAATTCTCTAACCAGTATATATGCATATCACTGCCTGTGTTTGCCTAACTGATTTGTTGTGTTAAGTCATGTTTGCACTATGAAAGTTCAAACTACAGTGGGAAACCTAAAGGTGGGACACGAATTTGTAGCCACGAGAGCTCTGAGAGAAACCTCAGGGTCAGGCTCTCTTCCAGGGAAGGGAGGCCCTTGGTAGAGGTGGATGTGCCACTGCGAGGGTGCCTTTTTCCCTGACCCTAAGGAAGCTTCATGAATGACCGTTCCTTCCTAATGGTGAAAATAAATGGAGCCTAGAATGATCTGCACATGTATGTGAGCAGAAACTTTGAAAATTAGTTGTTCCCACCCATGCTGCCTACATCATTAGATGAGGAACTGGGGCGGGGCGGGGAGAAAGATCTATGTTCAAAATGCCAGCAGCTCAGAAAGTTCCTAAGGTGGTGGGGAATGGCCTACGACTGGAACTGTCCTAAAAGAGGGAGAGCCCAATCCTAGTGCACTGGTGACCCCCAGGGGTTAGCTTACTGAATCTAAAACCTACACAGAGATTAAAAAAAGAAGAAGAAAGAAGAAGAGGAAGAGGAGGTAGGGAGGAGGAGGAGGAGGAAGAGGAAGAGGAATAAGAAGAATAAGAGGAGGAAGAGGAAGGAGAAGGAGAAGGAGGAGGAGGAGGAGGAGCAGGAGGAATGGGAACAGACTGGAAGTGCCCAGGGCCTGAGCACCGAGCCTAGGACTGGGATGGACAGTGTCAGCCCAACCTTCCCTTCCTCCCATGCACTGGATCCCTGCAGCAGAGATGACCCTCCATGCCCACCTGGAAAGCCATGGAGTTGGCAGCAGCCAGGAATATCCTCAGAGGCAGCTTGGCCTTGTAGGACCTGTGGCTCCACAGGCGATGGGCACCTGCTGTCACACCCAGAGCAGTCAGGAGGAAGCAGAAGTAGGCTGCAAGACAGAGCAGAGAAAATGTCAGCAATCATCACTGAGTCTTTCTACATCCGCAGGTTTCTTCCCCTCCTGAATAGTGTCCCATGTGAAATGGAATCAGGGGAAGAATCTGCAACATGAAGAATTAATAACTTCAGAGGAAGTCTTTTTATTGATTTGTAGCTTTCCAGTATTAGACAGAGAAGAAGAAAGATCTTTCTTCAGGAAACTTTGACCTGACTTCAGGAGGCTTTAAATACCATTTTCCCCTCTATAGAAAACAAGTCTTTTATTTGCTAATGTTTCTTGCTGGCCTGATGCAAAGTCACAAATGCGTGAGCATGCATGTCTAATCCAGGCCTACCTGTACACTCTCACTCTGCAAGTGAGACTGAGCTCTACCCTGCCTTCTCAGTGGAGCCCATGCCAGGATGAGTATTATGGGAAGGGCATATTTCTAAGTGGCTACGCCTATTATTATGGCACCATGGGCCTTGGTTTGAAGGAAATTAAGCCAGACTTAAAAGCAATGACGTCTGACTCAAGGCCAGGGAGAACAGAGATTGGCTTGACCACAGGGACAGCAAGACTTGTCTTCTAGACATCCTCATTTACACCCTCATGATGGCCAGAGATGGGCACTTGGCCAACTGGGGATGTTTTTCTAGTGTGGCTTGCTGGCTGTCGTACACTTAAATATATGGCTATCTCCAATCCTCTCCACAGATGGTGTCCTCATTTTATAGTTGAGGATCAGGATCTTTAAGAAGTTGATTGGTAGGTTCTGCATCTAAACTCAAGTCAGTCTTGTTCCCATAACTCTGTCCAGAGACCCCATGTCACCACTGCTACTACTACTGGTGATGGTGATGGTGGTGATGGTGATGGAGGTGGAGGTAGTAGTGGTGGAGGTAGAGGTGGTAGTGGTGATGGAAATGGAGATAGAAGTGATAGTGGTAATAATGATGGTGGAGGTGGTGGTGGTGTTAGTGGTAATGGTGATGGTGGTGATGGTGGAGGTGGAGATGGTGGTGGTGATGGTGGTGATGGTGGTGATAGTGAAGGTGTTGGTGGTGATAATGGTGATGGTGATGGAGGTGGTGATAGTAGAGGAATTGTTAGTGATGCAGGGTTTTTGAGATGAGATCAGATTCTCTTCTCCCACTGGCAAATGGAGTCTGGGCTGTCTACAGATTCCAGCAGCCAAAATAGCCCGCTTCTAGTGTTTGCAGCTAATCCCAGTTAAAACTGGGAATTCGGGCTGGCCGCAGGTTTCTGCCACTGAAATGTTGTTAGCAGATCCCCAGCTAAAAGCTGGGTGTTGCAGCTCTTGGTGTGGTGGAAATTCACCCCAGGAATTTGGCTCCAATCTTCTTCTGGGTTCTTGTCTCAGGAATTTGAAGAATAAAATTCACAGACAACCACAGAAGGAGGAGTAAAAGGAGTAGGATTTATTATTTAAGGAAGACAGCAGATACTCCGCAAGGCGGAGGGGTGCCTGGAAGCAGGACACCGTCTGATGGAGGTTAGGCCAGGGTTTATATTGGTTTGGGTATGAGCCTTGATTAAGATTCATGTAAAGCAGGCATTGAGAAAAGCACCAACCTCATTGGTTAAGCTCTATGTAAAACAGGCATTGAAACTAAGCACCAGTCATTGGTTAAAATCTATGCAAAACAAGTAGCAATTCTTTCCAAGTTCCCATCTGTGTCCACCTCCACTTCTTAGTTTTCCCTCCTTTAGGACAAAGGAGTTGCTCCCACAGGTGAGCCTCATGGTAATTTGTATTTGAAGGCCCTGAGCATGCCAGTTAATGTAGTGGCTCTCTACTGGCCAGCTTCTAGGTGTGGCTGAATGGGGCCCATGGTCCTGACTACCTAGCCATTTTACTATCTCTCCTAATCTGCTCATTAGTGGTGATTATGGTAGAGATAATGGTGGTTTGCTCTTTGCCTAGATGCCTGGGAGTGGACATAAGTCCATGGTAGAAAGGAGATGCACAGGGACCCAAAAAGGATGACTATTGAGATTATTATAACTACCATGGTGGTAAAGCAATGTGCTCATGTTTTAGTCAGTTTTTTCATTGCTGTGACTAAAAGACCTAAGGAGAACAATTTAGAGGAGGAAAAATTTATTTGGGGGCTCACAGTTTTGGAAGTTTTCATTTGTAGACAGATGACTACATTCTTGGGGGTATGAGGTAAGGCTGAACATCATGACAGAACAGCATGACGGAGGGAAGCAGAGAGAGACTCCACTCACTAGATACAAAACATATACCCCAGAGACACACCCACAATGACCCACCTCCTCCAGCCACACCCTACCAGCCTTCAGTTACCACCCAGTTAATCTCTATCAGGGGAGCAATGCACTGTTAGGTTAAGGCTCTCAAAACCCAGTTACTTCACCTCTAAACCTTCTTACATTGTCTCACACATAAACTTTGGGGGAACACCTTTCATCCAAACCGTAACACCCCACATGATTAAATATTTTACTTGATTATCTTATTAAGCACATCAAACCACTCTATGGGGTTTGTGTTATCATTTTATAAATGAGAAAATAAAGACATAAAGAATTAAACTAATCTCCCAGTTTCACAAGCTAGAAAGTACCTTTGCAAAGAGTCAAATCCAAGTCTATCTGAACCAAAAAATTAAAAAAGAAGGAGGATGAGGAGGAGGAGGAAGGGGAAGGGGACCAGGAAGGGGAGGACAAGGAGGAGGAGGAAGAGGAAGAAGAAGAAGTTCCTGAACACTAAACTGATCTTTGCCTCTGGAGATATCAAATAAGTTTTATCTTCCCTTCCCCACACCCTACTGAGATCTTTTATACTGAATCTCAGTTTAATATAAAAGTGAGCTGTTCCCTTATTGGAGGGAAAATCCTAAACCAGACTATAAGAACTTCGGCTGTACACACTCCTTCAAGCACTTAGCCTATACAAGCTGTACAAGGCCCTCCATAAAGAACTGCCAAAAAAAAAAAAAAAAAAGAATTTCATGCTGTGAGCTGAGAGCATTAGGCTGTGAGCTGTGACTTGCCAAGAATGAGTGGGGGAAGCATTAAACTGGGAGAGCAGCTGTGAACAAACCCAAGCCAAAACATAGGGAGCCCACCATAGCACTTCTCTGGAAGAATTTAGGGCAACTTTAGTATCAATACACAAATTTTAAAATGAGCTCAATATTACATCTTCCAAAAGTTAAGTGTCTTGCTGATCTTGATCTCACGCTGTATTTAAATGGTTCTGAAAACAAGATTTAGCCTTAGCCCTGAGACAAATGAGTCCCTGAATACATGTGGTTTTCGTGAACTTGACTAATCATTCCTTACTTAAAAGGCTAAAATCAAAAAAACAAACAATCTGCCCACAAATCGTAGAAAGTACAATAAATAAAAAGCTCTCATCTCCTGTGTTATTGTAATCCAGGAGTCCATGAAATGGACATCTACTTTTCATGTCATGCATAGCCTTCATGTCTCTACTAATAACTGTTTTCGACTATCAAGTAGTTAGAGGACAAGTAAAATCTAGAATGGAAAAATTCAATCTGAGTCTATTGCCAGTAGGCTAAGACACTGGACCTTGGATGCAATATTAGCCAAGACTCCATTGGACAAAAACATTGTCCAAAAATGAATCACTCCAATTTTCCAGTTAGGCCCTTACCATAAACTAAGGCATTGTCCTGTCCTGTCAGGAATCTCCAAAAATTTAGGGGATGCTCTGTCTGTCCATGCCCAAGAACTGACAGAGAGCTCAAACTGGAACCTGGACTGGGCAGGTATTGGGTGTTGGTTTGCCCATAACTTTTTTTTTTTTTAAAGAGAGAGATGGACAGTGAGAGAGAGAGAGAAAAATAGAGAATCAATTTTATTTAGTTTTTCATGTGGCCTTCATTGCTCCGACACTTCATTGTGTACATGGTGCTGGGGTTTGATTCTGCGTGCTGCACACGCCAGGCAAGCACGTAACTGCCAAGCCACCGCTCCAGCCCTTGAATGTTGCTCTTCTGTGGTCCTTCATGCAGTCTAGGCCTGGCCTGGAGCACGACCCCATCTTCCACACAATGAGAATAAACACCTGACCAACGCTTCCCTTTCTTCTGCTTCTAGGCCCAATTCAGGATTAAAGAAGGTCACATATCACCAATTTAAGATGGCCTGCTTGCCACAGTAAGAATGAGGCCAAGAAGAGAAGACACAAAATGATAGAGATGCCCATGAGAGCTGGAGGGAGGACTGCTGGCCTTGAGCTTCTGGTTGCAAGCCCAGGAGCTCTGCAGATCTTCTTTGATCCTGCGAGTCTCCCTAGAATTTCTTTGAGCTACCCTAGTTTACAAACTCTGTTTTCCCACTTAAACTAGTTTGGATTTTTGATGCTTAAATTCTGCAGAACCTCTTGGGAAGAAAGCAACCATCTGCTCATGACCCAAAATAAAAAAACAAAAATACAAAATTCCCAGGCCGATCTGAGAATTTATTTACAGACTGTCCCATTAACAAGACTTAGTATTCCTATTTGGATGGGGCTAATTTTCTGTTCTCTTCTTCTATGATCTTTATGGAGATCAATATTCCAAAAAGCATTATGGTAGGTGCTGGCTAGCTGGCTCTGAGGTGATAAAATAGTTAGAATTAATAACTTTGAAAAAAACGAATAATGAACAACATCATTAACTTTACCAACTAGCTCATATCTCATGGAGAAAGGTATTAAATCAATAGAAACCAGAATCACAAGATGACCAAAAAGTAAGAAACAAACAGATATAGTGTCCTGGACACAAATGAGTCATCAATTTTGGTTAGCTCAAGCAAAAACAAAAAGAAAAGAAATGCATTTAAAAATGCTGGGTAGCCTGGAGAGCTCAAGGGGGGTCTGCAGGATTGGCTTTTGGTATGCAGCCTCCAAGATGGCCTCACTGTTTCCCACCACCTGGTATTCATGGCTTTGTGTCATCTCCTCCCCTTTAGTAACTTGTTTCTGCCAAAGGAATGCAGCAACATTGAGGAAATGTCAGTTCCATGATTAGGTTGCAAAACACTTGCTAGCAGATTCTCTCAAGCTCTTTGTGATAAAGTAAGCTGCCATATTGGAGAAGCCCAGGTACCAAGAAATTGGAGGTTCCTTCAGCTAATAACCAGCAGTAAATGAAGTATTTTAGTAATTTTTTTCCTGCTATGATCAAAAGACCTGACATGAACAATTTTACAGGAGGAAATGTTTATTTGGGGCTCACAGTTTCAGAGGTCTCAGTCCATAGATGGCCGACTCTGTTGCTCTGAGCCCAAGGTGAAGTGAACATGGCAGAAGGATATGGCAGAGAAAAGCAGCTCAGGACATTGGCACCAGGAAGCAGAAAGAGACTAAGCTTGGCTCACCAGGGACAAAGACATGCTCTCAGAGTCCCATCTCCTCCTGACACACCTTGCCTGCCTATAGTTACCACCCAGTTAATTCTTATCATGGGATTAACCCACTGACTGGGTCACAATGCTCCAGTCATTTGCCTCTGAACCTCCTTTCATTATCTCATACATGAGCTTTTGGGGGACACCTCTTATCTAAACTATAACTTGAAGCCCTCCGTCTCACTGTTCACAAGGAACCAGATACTGCCTTCCACAATGTGAGTGAGCATGGAGGCAGATCCCTCCCCAGGCCTTCAGATGAGACCACAGCCCTGGTCAGCACACTGTAGTTTCTTGAAACACTCTGAGACACAGACCTCTGCTAAGCCCTGCCTGAATTCTGTTTTGCAAAAATAATTAATACAAGACTTAAGCAGGAGCCTTGCCTTCAGGCAAGGAAAGTACATCTTTAAATTCTGGTTGAAGGGGCTGGAGTGGTAGCTCAGCAATTTGAACACTTGCTTGGCATGCATGAGGACCCGGGTTCAAACCCTAGCACCACATACACAACTAAGTGTTGGAGAAACAAAGACTGGATGAAAAAATAAAATTGATTCTCTCTCTCTCTTTTTTTTTTTCAAAAAAATTCTGGTTGCAGAGGAGTTTGCCATCTATAGGGGCAGAAAGCTATTGCACAGTGTTAGTGGGATGGAAGTAAGAAGGCAGGAGAGTAGTGGCTAATGAGTTTTAGAGGTGAGAGGTGACAAAAATGTTTTAAAACTGATTTTGATGAAACTTGCCCAATTCTGTGAACATACTAAAAAGCAAAGAATTTTACATTGCAAATGCATGAATTGCACAGTATGTGAGTTATATAACTCAGTAAAAGCATTATTTAAGAAACCAATTTATTACTGAATTCCTATTAGACTTTTTATTATGCATATTCTTTCCCAATGTAAAATGAAATACACATGTTACTAAACAAAGCAGACAAGCCCAACAGTTTTTGTAGGATGCCACTAGGATCAGAATCACCCCGGGACAGTAGTCACCAGCAGACACTCATCTCACACCATGGACCCTGGAATCTTCCACAACTGCCCAGAGTCTGTATTTGATCCTATGCCTATGCCTGAACCCCAAGACCCAAGATCCAAGACAGAAACATCTCATTGCCCACGCAGATCTAAACCAAACTCTAGCATCTAATGTAGGGAAGAAGAATCCACTGCTCCGTGGGCTTCTGCAGTGGGAGGCAAAGTCTCACCTCTATCCAGACTCTCCTGTTTGGTGCGATATTGGTAAAATGATTGTTAGTGACCCTCCCATCCTCCACACCACCCAGTCCTAAAGAGGTGCTAAGAACTAAAAAACTAAAATTCCCTAAATTCTGGACCTGAATAGCGGGACAGATAGATGGCTCCTTCAAGAACCAGATGCTAGACAGAAGGAAGCAATTGTCAGAGTTCCCTAATCCTCACTTAAAATCTGTCTCTCTAGCATTGGAGTGAGAGTTAATAGATAATCAGCTGCCATTGACGGAGAGCTTTTGATGTGCCTGGCTCTGCTCTAAATTATACATGGTAACTCATTTAATACTCACCAAAAGTCTAAAGGGTAGGTAAGATTATGATCTCTGTAATGCAGATGAAGGAAATGACAGAATGTGACAAAGGCAGGATACAATCTCACACACGGAAGAGCCCACACTCTGAACAAACCTGTTGATTGCCTGACCCCTGGAGGCTGCGTGGGCTCCAGCAGGAAGAGTGTGAACACATTTCCTTCGGTCAGCTCAAAACACGAGCTGAAGGTCAAACCCTTGTTTTACTTTCTGTCTTTATCAACTCACACGTTTACTATCCCACCAACACCTTCACCTCGATCCTGCAGCTGCTTATGCCTCAATCTGACATAAACCGGTTGCCAGGCAACCCAAGATTTGGGGGCACAGTTTACTGAGTTCCTAGTCCTTTAGCTCAGAGCCAGCTTTGCATAAGGACTACACCAACATGTCCCTTTCCTCCCGGAGTCACCAGCAGTTTGAAAAGTAAATTAACTGCTATATAAGTGGAAACTATGGCAAGTGCTGCAGAGGAAAGGAAAAGAAAAATAGGTAAGAGATTAAAAGGGGGAGATTAGTTTGGGCACCAGAGAAGGCTTTGTAGAGATGGTGGGAACTAAGCTCACACCCCAAGGATGAGGAGGAGTTATCCAAGCAAGAAGGGAGGAGGATGCAAGACTCAGGCAGAGGGACCAGCAGCTGTAAAACCCTGAGGCTGGAAACAGAGATCTGAGTAAATAAATACACAAATGAACTTGCAACTAAACACTTTTCCCCACTATACTAGGTATCCTCCAAAAGTTCCAGTGATGTTGCAAGAATGTCCAGGGGTGAAATGATTAGATTCTAAGAGCAGTGACCTGATTGGAGAATTAAGCCATTTGATGGATTAATGACTTGAAGGGAGGAGCTGGAGTGGTTTCTAGGTGGTTAGGGTGCTTGCCTGGTATGCTGGAGTATGCGGGTTTAAACTCCAGCACCACATACACAACAAAATGTTGGAGCAACAAAGGCCACATGAAAAGCTAAATTAAAAAAAAATTTATTAAGAAATTTATTTGTTGAACAATCAAAAATGCTTTCAACGAAACAATGATATATATATTCTGAAAATTAGATTTACCCCCTAGAACCTCCCCTAATATCCCACCCTTATCCCTTCCCCCCAACCCCCTCACCACCTCCTTCCCAATACATCTCTACGAGTGCCTTAGGTTGTACGTCACTACACCTTTTCTGGGTTTAATACAGGAGAGTTGACCACTTTTGACACTGGCCAGGGTCTAGCTCCAGCCACCACAGATGAGTGAAGACATTCAACCCTTGGTTCTCTGGGTTAGGCTGACTTCACTCAGCATGATTTCTTCCATCGCCATCCATTTACCTTCAAAGGCTACAATATCATTTTTTCTAGTAGCTGAGTACAACTCCATGGTATATATGTACCACAGTTTTTGGATCCATTCATCCAGTGAGGGGCATCTAGGTTGTTTCTATAATTTAATTGTTGTAAATTGAGCTGTTATGAACATAGATATTGCTGTGTCACTGTAATGTGCTGATTCTAACTCCCCTGGAAAAATACCAAGGAGAGGAATAGGTGGATTATATGGTGGGTTCATACCTAATTTTTCGAGGATTCTTCACACTGCTTTCCAGAGGGGCTGTAACCAGTCTGCAGTTCCACCAACAGTGTGCTAGTGTGCCAATCTCTCCACAGCCCCTCCAGCATCTATTATTGTTTATTTTCTTCATTTTTGCCAATCTGACTGGCATGAGGTGAAATCTTAAAGTAGTTTTCATTTGTATTTC
>PVKS010051365.1:0-11180 GCA_004027875.1 Aplodontia rufa | reverse complement strand
ATGTTCCCTTCAAAATAATAATGGAATATGGAAAAGAATAAAAGCGACAAAAACTGAAACATTCAATTTTGACACATTAGCAACACTACCAGTTAATCTCATATATTAAGTCAAGTGACAGGGGTTCCTCCTTATATGAGGTTTCCCCTTTACATCATTTTTGTTATTCAGTCATCTGAAAAGTATTAAATGGAAAATTTCAGACATAAATAATTCATAAGTTTTAAGTTACACAGCTTTCTTAATAGCATGATGAAATCTCTCAACGTCCTGCTCCATCCCATGAGAGACATAAAATCTGTTTTCATCCAGTGTATCCATGCTGTATATGCTACCTGTCTGTTAGTGGTTTAGCAGCTGCCTCAATAGTATATAGGGTTTGGTACTATCCATGATTTCAGATATCCTCTGGCAGGGGAGAGGGTCTTGGAATATATCCTCCCTGGATAAGAAAGGACTGCTTTGTATAATTTAGAGAAAAATCATCAGGTATAGAGACAAAGGGAAAATTCCTCTACACCCAGTTTGCTGGAATGAACTGACAGTAGCCAGATTAAATAGGAGAAAGGACACAGAAAATTAGTACGTGCAAGAAGGCAACCATATAATGGAATCACATAGCAATCCAGTATGATTCAATTTATATAGGGTTGGTGGGAGAATGGAGCACTATAAATAAATGATTATTTCCAGATGAATGAACCAGAGGCAGAAGTTAGTTTGCAAAATGAGTCTCTTTGGAATGTGAATGAACCCAAGGAACAGACATGATTTTATAAGCAAGTCCTCAGGGGGTAGCTGTGTTCCTGTCTCCATACTGAGACGATGAGATTCCAGGATGACTGGCAACTGGGTTCCCTTTTGTGGGTGTGGCCTTAACGCAGATTAAGGGAATTCCAGAGAGAGGCCTCCTCCCCTTGCACATGCTGTAGGGGAAGGAAGTTGGGCCTTTTTTTTTTTTTTTAAGAGAGAGGGACAGTGAAAGAGAGAGAGAGAGAATCAATTTTATTTAGTTTCTCATGTGGCCTTGTTGCTCTGACACTTAGTTGTGTACGTGGTGCTGGGGTTTGAACCTGTGTACTTGCACGTGCCGGGCAAACACTGTAACCACTGAGCCACCGCTCCAGCCCCTCAGCCTTCTTTTGGATGAGTAGCCTATGGCCTCTAAGAGACAAAACCTCAGACTCCAGGTTGAGTGTGCTCTGCACAGAGCAGCATGGGAAAAGCATCGAAAGCACCCTTGTTTTTACAATATTTTTACTGTCATGTGCTTCATAAGGAAAAGTTTTAGGGGAGAAAGTAGCAAAAAAAGTTCTTTTCAGTACATTTTTATGTTACCAGACCTGATAATATTGACAAATACATGTATGCATTCCCTGGAGCTCCAGCACCATCTAAATGAAGGAAAATCCAGGGGAATACAAAGACTACTTGGCTGTGAATTAACCAGTCAGGGAAGGTCAAGGCCACACTGCTCAAAGCAGCCTTTAAGGCGTGGTTCACTTTATGCTTCGATGTGGCCCTTGCCACTCTGCCTTTGGGACTGTTTTTTGAACATCCTGTTTCTTTCTCTTCTTCTCCCCTTCCTCCTCACTCATCTCCCCCCCTCCCTAATCTCAGGGGAAGCAGGATGACCTTTGGCCCAATCCTGGGCTGAGTTCTGTGTCCTTAAGCACACACCACCACAGGAACAGGGAACTCATATTTTGGGGAGTATACTGGAAGACCTCAGAAATGAGTATCTACCATATTAACAAGTGAATGACAACTCTGGACAGAATGTGCAGAATTTGAGATAGAAAAAGTTAGGCAGTCAGAGTAGATAGAAAGTTTGAGTCGGTCTGGAGGAGACTGGTTTCTCTTTTGACATTCCCTTTGATATGTCAGTGAGGCCCAAAGGCAAAACACTCCCTGCCACTAGAGGACAAACCACTTTCCTACCCTGGCCCCTAGGTACAGGGGCAAGGACCTAACCCCTAAGTGCAAGGGCAGGGAGATAAGGACCCAATGGAGAAAGATAGCGTATATGAGACGACTCAATTCCACCATGAGCTCTCGGCTCCCTCCCCCACCTGAGGGAAGTCTGCCCTGTTCTCTCTCTTCGTAAATAAATTCTGTTTACTCTGTTTGCCTCGGTGTCCCTCGGTTTCATTCTTCGACTCCGAGAGGACACGAACCCGACATCCACATCACTGGCATCAAATGTAGCCTTGAAAAGTCCCCTGTTCCCCCTGATGGGCGGAATCACAGCCTCTGGGACCCGAGTCCCCTGTGTATCCTCTTTGCTAGCAAAGCAATAAACTTTCTTTTTCCTCTTTCTCAAAACCGTGTCCTCATTATTGGATTGGCGTTGGGGACAAGGACTGAGATTTCAGTAACAGCTTAAGAATCTCTTGGATCCTAAAACATTTTTGTTTGCAGAGTGTTAAGTCAAAAAACTTTGGAATGCAAAACATCTCCAAAATGAAAGGATTCATTGAGACAAACAGATGCCAGCTAGGAAAAGGCCCAGGTGCTGGTGAGACAGTTTAGGAGAGATAGTAAAAGGGCCAGGTAGTCCATTCAACCACACCTAGAAGCTAGACAGTAAAGAGCCCTCAACGGGTATACTCTGGGCCTTCATATGCAAATGACCATGAGGCTCACCTGTGGGAGCAACTCCTTTGTCCCTGAGGCAGGAAAACTAAGAAGTGGGGGTGGACACAGATGGGAACTTGGAAAGAATTGCTACCTGTCTTGCATAGATTTTAACCAATGATGTGGATGCATTTCTCAATGTCTGCTTTGCATGAATGTTAATGATGCTCACACCCCAAATCAATACAACCCCTGGCCTGACCTCCATTAGACAGTGACCTCCTTCCAGGTGCCACTCTGCCTTGGAGTCTCTGCTCTTCTTCCTAAATAAATCCTACTCCTTTTACTCCTCCTTCCATGGTTGTCCAAGGATTTTTATTCTTCGAATTCATGAGACAAGAACCCAGAAGATTGGCGCCGAATTCCCCGGGTGAATTTCCACCACACCAAGAGCTGCAACACCCAGCTTTTAGCTGGGGAGCTGCTAACACTATTTCAGCCACAGATACCTGCAGCCAGCCCAAATTCCCAGTTTTAGCTGGAATCGCTGCAAACACTAAAAGTGGGCTATTTTGGCTGCTGGAATCTGTAGTGGCCCAGACTCCATTTGCCAGCGGGAGCAGAGAATTGGGCCACATCTCACAAACCCCGCATCACTGGGACAAATTCCACAACAGCAGCAGCAGGGCTAGACAGCGGTTGGGGAAAAGTCTGCAGGACCTAAGAACCAAGAGCATTTTCAGAATGAAAACCAGAGGAAGAAACGCATAAACGGAACCTGCATTGAGCATAGATAAAAGAGGCAGGTAACACTAAGGGGAGGGCCTGGAAATGGAGAAGAGCCCCTAAGGGTAGGTACTTGTTGAGGCTGCCTAGGTTGGGGTTAATAGTCTGGAAAGTTTAATATAAACAAGGAAGGATGGACCTGTGGTCGACCTTGAGTTTCAAGCCAGCGTACATTCAGGAATGTCAGCCTTTTATTGGTGTGCCCTGAAGCTGTTACCTAATTAACTTCCTTATTTCTTCTCCCCCACTGTAATTAAATTTAGGACATTTCAGTTTTGTTGTTTTTTCTTTTAATGGAGATACACTTCAGAAGGTATACCCACAACAACTGAGGCCCACATTGGTCTTTGGTAGGGAAAATTGGTATAGCTCCCCTGCAGACCATCTCTTCTCTTTATAATTTGGTAATAAAAAAGAAACCCACATCTATTCTCTTCTCTCCGGGTGTTTTCCACATTCCTATTTGAGAGTAGATCCTGTGGTTTTAATTACTTTGACTGCTAAATGCTGTGGCTATGTGGTCAAATCTACTGGGTTGCCATGAGCAAGTGGCAAGCTTTGACCACCAGGGGGCGCCCAAAACCTTCAGGGGCAGAAATGGTGCATTTGTCAATAACCGGGTCACCCTTAAGTCACATCTCCAAGTGTGACTAGGAGGTGGTAAAACACTTATTACTGACTCCCCCCATCCCGCCACATTTTGTTTGGATTCCTACCCTTTCTACATTGTCTCTGTTGGAATTTCACAAAAATGAGGGTAGGATGCTGTGAGTCTCACTTTTTCAGATAAGGCTGGAGACTGGGGGCGGGTGTTCACCTGGAAGGCTGTGGAGCTGGCTCAGAATAATGGGGTTGAAAGAAGCAGTCTTTGGGGGATAGTCGTGCCAAAAAAAAATAAGTGATAAAATACACAGCAATATACCAATATTTGGGACATACTTATACTAAAAACTATACATATTTCTTATTTATCTGAAATTAAAATTTAACTGAGTATCTTGAATTTTTAGTTTCTAAATCTGGCAACTCTAATGGGGCAGAACCACCAAGAAAAGAGTCAAAAAACATCTCAGGGTGAGCTGTGTTGGAGTCACAAGAATTAATGTAGCAAGAATTCAGGCTGGGAATGGAGACGTGACTGAGGTAGTAATGCTTCTTACCACATTGCCCTAGTTGCATGGGATGGATGTGTTACAGTTTTCCCTGGGCATGTTAGTGTCAATCAGTGTTCTTAGGATAGCCTGAAGAGGTCCATTTTTAACACATTGGACTTTAAGGTTCTAGTAGAAACTGTTCCACATTAACCATATTGCTTTCTATCAATTATTTGCATTTTTATCTCTCCAATTAAACAAGAAGTTCTGGGGCATGTGTGTGTCTGTATTTGTGTGCAAGTTAGAAGGTATCCATGCTGCTTTCTCCTTGTATACCCACATCCTCGTAAAATGCCAGGCATTTATCTGCGTGTGTGCTAATTTTGCTGAGAAAGAAAAATTCAATTAACATCTTTACTAACCACAAACTCAACATCAGACAGTGCTAACCCAGAGAGGACAGCCCTGGGCTGCATGAACAGACAGCATTGCGTGGAAGATCGGCTGTCTGTTTTTCTCTCCATCCTAAAGTTTATCTCAGGAAATTTCTTTTTCCCCAGGTCCTGATTTCGACAGTAGCAAAGATAAACCGAGGGTGTTCAGAGATGGCATGCGGGATGGTGGGGCTTTGGAACCCTTTTCATGTGTGGAATCATTGAAAGAAAAGAAGAATTAGGTGACCAGGGACTGTGACATTTCCCTGCCATATCAAATATCATTCTGACCCATTCCAGATGCTCCACTTGAGACATTTGTTACAGATTAGATATGAGGTGTCCCCTAAATGCTCAGCTGTGAGAAAATGCAAGAAGATTGAGGGTGAAAATTGGATTAAAAGCATCCTCTGTTATGGGTCAATCAGGGGACTCAGGTCAAATGTGTAGGAACAAGCTCGGCTCTGCCTGGGGTAAGGATCCATCTCTCACATGCACCTCAAGGAACACAGCCGCCCAAGCCTCCTCTGACTACCTTCTTCCCTCCCTGCCGCTCAGCTCCCAGCAATCTTATGGCTTCATGCACAGGTCCTGCTTTACGTCCCATTGCAAGCTTTCTGGCGACTGAAAGGATTTTAGAATCCTTGTATGTGCATTACTACATTTGTGCATACCTCTAAAATTTAGTTTTATTATTTTTTTAGTTTCCCAAAATACTTTATCATGTATTAATTCTGAAAACAAGAAATGGAAATAGAACAGGTTGATAATGCAGATATCACTTACAACACAAGACTTAAAAATCCAAGATCGGATTTTCCTTCTTCTTTCCCACAAAAGGTCGCAGGAGACTCTACAGCAGAAGTGCACGGGTCTCCAGGTCCCATCCCCATACATTGCCAACATGTTCGTCATGTGTGGTTCAGGTGACAACTTTGGGGAACTGCATGTCATGTGGTGACTAAAGCTGACCACCACAAATTTAGCAAGAATTAAAACATAATGACATCAGGGAAAGTTATAAGATGAAAGCATCAGAAATAAATAGCAAAACAGAAAAAGCAAATTCATTGTCCCCATTATCAGTTAAATGGAAGTTTAAAACAACGGGGGCACGTGAAGTTCTCGGGCAGTTCACTTTTACTCTGGTCACGTTCATCTTACTTACAGCTGACAACTCAGCCACATTGCTATTGGCATTTTGTACCTGATAATTTGTGGTGGGGGCCTGATTGTCCTGTGCATGAGAGGATTTGTACAAGATCCCTAACTTCTTCTGATTAGATGCTGGGAGCCGCTTTCCCTCCCGTATAGCAACCAAAAGCATCTAAAGACATTGTCATGTTGTTATGCCCAGATCTCGAGTCCCCAAAGACCACCAAGGAGCAGAATCCGATGCAAACACATGAGGGTCTTTTTATTGCAAGTTCGAGCCTGGGCTCCTTCCGATGCAGTGGGTCCAGGGAGAGCCCCAGCCCCAGTACAGCGATACTTTTATAGGGTTTCACGGCGAAGCGGGAAATTCAAACAAAGCAGAATACATGATTGGTTGAGCTTCTAACATATATGATATATTTCTATCAGCCATGGTACCCTTTGTCTCGGACTTCTACCATATATAGTTTGGTATGTTAGGAGTTGGCTCGTCAGCCAACTGCTTAGGTCAAGCACCTGATTGGTGCTTGCTAAAGGTCAGTTCATCTGGCGATATGAAACGTGGTTCATTGTTCTTTGTTCTTAGTAAACTGGAATTTAGGGCTACTCCAAATACTATTCAAAAATGGGGCCTCTAATGGCTACAACATTAATGATTACAACATTAATGGCTACAGCATGGTTAAATTGCTGTGCACTTTCAGCAGCGGTTGGACCAAGCCGCTGCTCTGCACTCTCTCTCCATATGTCCCCTGGGGAAGGAAGGGAGGGAACAAATAGCCCCTGATTGAAAACTGACTTAGAGGTTCCGGTGAAGAAGATGGCCATGGTCACAGTGGGCCTCCTTGAGACCGAATTGAAAAGAAAGACTTTTCCTATCAACTGGGGTTGTTCAGAATGTAAAGGAAATCGGCTGAAAATGGAAGAGATGAAGCTGGAAAAATAAAGAAAGAGGAGGGTCAAACACGGAAACCACTGTCTCTCTAGATGAAGGGTCATGCAGATGTGTGGCGGGGCTCTGAGGGGTGCATGAGGAGCATTGGGGGGGCGGTCTGCAGTCTCAGGGCTGTGGCTGGCACCCACTGAGCAGCATTTCCTGGAGACGTGCAGGCACCAGCTCAGAACAAGTGCTCTGTGCAAACTGTACACACCTCGCCAAAGTCATAACTGTGAACTGATAAAGCAGCTCTATGTGTGCGTGCGTGTGTGCACGCACATAGGCACACACACATGCATATGCATGCTCAGGGAGAAAAAAATATTTGTGCAAGGTTCACAGGATTACGGAGGCTAAGAAGTCATCATGTGCCACCTTCAAGCTGGAGATCTGGTGCTTCAGTTCAGCCTGAGACCGAATTCCAGAGAATCAGGAGCGCTGAGGGAGGACAGCGGGACAAGATGCTGTCCCAGGTGGAAGGGTGGGAAGGAATTTGCTCCTCCTCCACCTGCAGGGGTTGCCTGATGGTGGCACCCATTGGTGGGAGTGAACCTTTACTCAGTCTGACAATCCTGATCTCGATAGGAACACAGCTCCAGGACAGCCTGGGGGCCCTGAGGAGGCGGTGCGTGGGCCAGGTGAGGAGGCAGACAGAGCCAGAAAGAGAGTGCAGATCATGAGGGACTTGCCGACACATGTGTGATCCTAGGCAGCAAGCAGCAATGCCAAATGGATCTCTGCAACTTGGGTCAGAAGTAGGGGTGTACGTACGTAGTTGTCAGGACAAAAGTGACTTTTTCCAAGACAGAGTATGCCTGGTTTATCTCAAGCTAATATGCAAGAGCCAGGCACGTTCCAGGTCACAAGCTGATGGGTTCATCTGTTTACAGTATGCTGGGAACTATGAAGGGGAGACCGGACTAGGCTTACCACGTGGTCAACATCGTGGCCGTGACGCACAGTGGCTCCAGTCACTTCACCTCATTCATACAAACACCCTCACACCGTCACAGACATACCCAAAAGTAATTCTTTATCATCACTGATTTTTTTATCACTCCTTCCCCCAGTCAGGTTGACACACAAAATAGAACCATCACAAGAAGAAAGGACAGGTAGGGGACACACCTTCCCAGAGAGGGAAAAATACTATTTTCAGGTATGTGAGGGAATTATTAAAAATAGAATAAACTAATTTTGTATAATATAGAACCTAAGCCAGGGTTCTGTCAAGTTTCATAATATTACAAAACCCACATCTTCTTTAGTCTCAAGAAAACACAAAAAATTAAGAGTTTAGGAAGTTTTCTGTGAGCGAGTCTTGGTAGAACTCTCCCCAACCGTGAGCTCCAGGTAACTTGGTAACAGGACAACGGTGCTAAAAATTGGGAAGGTTGGGAATTATCTGGCTTCAAAATGTAAAAATCAAATCAGCTTTGAAGTAATTTTGCTGCGTAAACTATCCTATCTCTCTCCCCGTGGAAGTGTAGATGGATGATATCATTAAAAAAAAATGTAACGCAACAGCTTGAAAAATTCTGGATTGAATCAAGCAAGTGTGTGAAAATCCCCTTTCCTCTTTCACATATTTTACTTAATGTCCTTGTGGTATTTGCACTCTCATCTTCTAAACCAATTTTATTTTATCATCAGAACTATCAGTGATAAATTGGCATACGTGATTATAATGAGTATTGTTGGCGAATCTTTCCACTTCAATAAGAAATTTAATTTTCTTTTTAACAAACAAAAGGCTGTTCTCCCTAATGATACATATAACTACACTTCTTATTAAATAACTTTAGCTCTCTTGTGTTTTCTAAAGATTCCATTTTGTAATTCAGTGCTATTTAAAATAGGACAGTATTGCATTCAACATTTGTATTAGTTTGCTAGGGTCACCATGATGAAATGACACCACCTGGGAGCTTAAGACAACAGAAATTTATTCTCTCTTATGTTTCAGAGGCCAGAAGTTCAAAATCAAGGTTTTACAGTATTGGTTTCATCTTGGGGTCACAAGAGGAATCTATTCCTGGCCTCTTTCCTAGCTTTGGACGGTTCCCCGCATTCATTGGCAGATTTCTAAATAAGGGCGCATTCTGAGTTTCTGAGTGGGTGAGAATTTTGGAGGATAGGAGGGCTACAGCAGCTCTATTTCTTTCTTTCTTTTTTTATTAGTTGAATATGGACTTACATTGAGGGGGAATCATTATCAAACAATCAAGAACAAATGTATATTTACATAGTTAGCCAAGGCTAGTGCCATGTCATGGTTGCCCCCCTGGATTCCCCATGGTTCTATGTTTCCCCCAAAAGAATCCCTGGGTTAAATGGACTTCTTGTGCAAGTCAGAGATCTCCTTCTGAGTTGATTCCCCCATACTCCCTCCCTCCAGTCTCCTTGATATCCTTCCTATTCCCTCCCTTCCTTCCTGCCTCCCTACCTACATCTCCAGGTATCCTAGGCAAGGATCCCCCTGTTTGTGTAAAAATTCACACATGTTGAGGTTATTACTAGTTTAGTCATCTAACATGCTGTTTCTGGTTATATTCTAGCTTCCACAAATGGGAGAAAACATTTCTGCCGTTGAGTCTCTGAGTTTGGGATACTTCACTTAACATAATTTTTTCCATCTCGATCTATTTGGCTTCAAAAGCCATAATATCGTTTTCTCTAATGGCTGAGTAGTATTCCATTGTATATATGTGCCAAAGCTTTTGAATCCACTTGTCGAGTGAGGGACATCTGGGCTGGTTGCATAGTCTAGCTATAGTACATTGCAGCAGCTCTATTTCTGTTTGCTTTTAGTTTCCGATTCTAGCACATTAGCCTCCTGGGAGAAACAAAGGGGTGGCTGATGTCTCAGTGGCCCTGTTGCCCTCCAGCCCCTCCAGCCTGGGCCTGGTCATGGTCATGCTCAGATGCCTTCCCCTTTCATGGCCTTTGTGTTTGCTCAACACTGGGCGGGGTCTTGAGCTGGAGACAGAGCCCAGCCCATCCACCAGTCCTCCCTGATCCACCCACAAAGTCACAGCCAATCGAAGCCAGGGCCTGTGATTTTTTTTTTCTTTTCTTTTCATCCTGCAAATTAGAAAAGCCTTTGCTTCCTCATCAGAAAGCTTAAACCTCCAATGACTGGCTTGAGCCTCGAAAAGAAGCTCGTCTGAAAGGGTAAAGTCAGCGCAGGAGAGAATCCAGCAAGAAGGTGAGACAGAATATTCAGGGTCCTGATTTCAGACATCAAGGTCATTTCCATGTGATGCCCCTTAAATGCGCTTCTACTTTCAAGTCTCTGTCAACTGCCACCAAAGAATTCTGATGAAAATAGACCTTGGGACTGGGCGTGGTGGCACACGCTTGTAATCCCAACGATTTGGGAAGCAGAGGCAGGAGGATGGCAAGTTCAAGGCCAGCCTTGGTGACTTAGCAAGACTCTGTGTTGAAAGAAAATAAAAATAAGGACTGAGAATATAGCTCAGTGGGAAAACACCCCTGGGTTCAACCCCAACACACACACAAAAGTTAATAACATTTATGAAATAAAATAAAAAGGATATTGGTATTCTAAAGGGAGGTGATGCACGTTACTTTTCTAGGATTGACATAACCTGTTAGCATAAACTGGGTAGCACAGAAGAAAATGTTTATCTTCTCTAGTTCCAGAAGACTAACCTCTGAAACTGGGGAGTCAGCAGGACAGGCCCCCTCTGAAGGCTTCCAAGAAGAATCTTTCTTTGCTCCTTCCCAGCACCTGGTAGTTGTTGGCAATTCCTGATTTACAGTTACTTTTCCCCAAATTCCTTGGTCACCTGTGTGTTTCTGTCTCCATCTCCCTCCCTTGTAAGGAGATGAGTCATTTTGTTTAGAACCCACCCTAACCCAATATGACCTTATCTTAACATCTCTACATCTACAAAGGCCATTTCTTTTTAAAATCCAAGTAATGGTATTCTAATCTACAGCATAATTTTCTTTACATACATTTTAGTAGTTTTGATGGTGTCAGTTTTGAGCAGATTTTAAATGAATCCACAAAAGTTGATATATTAAAAATAAAATATACACAGTAAAACCAGATGTTCAGAATCATGCACACAGAGGTGGTCTTCTTGGTGTTATCACTGAGTATCTTGCCTGTTTAAGAACTCACCAGCAAACATCAATGCTTCTGCTCCTCGCTGCCCCATAATTTAC
>PVKS010051364.1:0-11182 GCA_004027875.1 Aplodontia rufa | reverse complement strand
TAAGAACATAGGTTATGTAAATAAAATGATGATACACAAAACTCCTAATGTGTAAACAAAATGTCATCTTTTCAAGAATGTGCAGGTTTGATGTCCTATAATGATATATAACCTGTGATTACACTGATTTTGAAAAATTCTAATCTAATTCTAAACAAAGATTACTAGAACATAATGCTATAGTGTACACATGAGGTGTCCCCCAAAAGCTCATTTGTGAGAAAATGCAAGAATTTTCAGAGGTGAAATGATTAAGTTATAAGAGCTTAACCTAATCACTGAAATAGTCCACTGATATGGATTATCTGGGTTGTAATTGTAGGTAGGTGTGGTATATCTGGAGGAAATAGGTCACTGGGAATATTACTTTGGGGTTTATATTTTGTCCCTGGTAAGCAGAGCTCTCTCTCTCTGCTTCCTTGTTGACATGTCCTGAGCTACCTTCCTCTGCCACACCCTTCCACCATGATGTTCTGCCTCACCTGGGGCCCAGAACAATGGAATCAGTCATCTATGGATTGAGACCTCTGAAACTGTTAGTTCTACATAAACTTTTTCTCCTCTTAACATCCTCAATAGGTCTTTTGATCACAGTAATGGAAAACTAAATGAAACACATGACATGAAGCAAAATCAAGTATTTCCTATCCATTATTGAATAAAAAGCACTTTATTAATGATGCAGACCAAAGAAATTTTGTTCTGAAAAGATGTAGAGAAAATGAGAAGAAAAGCAAACATGTTTATTATGGGTGAAATATTATTCACTGTGGCTTTTAACATAATGATTTTGTAAGGAGACTGGCAATGTGTGAAATTTTACTTTAAAACTGAACTGTCAAAAAAAAAAACTGAACTGTCTTAATACCTTTCTTGTTTTGTTCCAAATTTGACTTATTCATTAAATAATTTTTCAGTTTACTTTTCTTCTAATTTTCTCTACATTTTTTCAGAACACAATTTCTGAGGTCTGCATCATTAATAAACTGCTTTTTTATTCAATAATGGGTAGAAAATACTTGATTTTGCTTCATGTCATGTGTTTTAACAATAACACCAAAGAGTCACAGTTCTTACAAACCAAACTATTTGTTCGGAACAGAGTGATAAAAGGGCAAGACATTTTAAGGTTTCTAATTTAGAATTAAAGCCTCTATTTCACAAATAATGAAAGGGCAATAATTGTCCTAATTCCATCACAATTAAAAAGTTAAATTCATGTGCTATTGTTTTTACCTGAGAGTTGATTTTTTTCCAGTGAGTTCTGTCATCTTCTCTCCTCCTGCCTCCAGGCAATTAACTGCCACCTGCTTCAAGAAAATTAGTAATTATGTGAGTTTAAAAAGTGTAAGTTAGAAAAACAACAATAAGCCACCTCAGTGTTCTTAGGCTATATAATGTGCATATAAAACAAAGTTTCTTATTTACTTTCATGTAATCAGATAAACCAAACAGGGGAAAAAGCAGTTTAAAATGATAGACTGTATAATGTCTCATGTTGATTGGGCTAATTTGATTCATTCTATTGGTTTTAAGAATTTAAACCAAACATTAAAAGGAGAAGAGAACAGAGCAGATTTAGGTAGTATCTCCTAACTGCCCCTCCTTCCAGAAAGGAGGCAGTGAAAAAAGAGCTGACCAGAGAGGTGGGTGACTGAGTAAACACTCTAAAACTCAATATTGGACAGTTGGAGACTTGAAGGGATTTGAAGTTCAGTTAATGGAGCAGAAAATAAGGACTAAAATCCTTAACTTTGAACCCCGACCAGGATTGGGTCAGGGGTGGGGGAGGGGAACAAAGAAAGAAAGAAGTACATAAGCTTGTTTCCTTAACAACAGCAGGAAATAAATCAAACCATGCTCAAACATAATGAGAATAGCAAAATTAGTAAGGGGATCAAGAAGTTAAATCCAAATTGTGGACTAAAATCTGTGCTGAGCAGGGCAACCATTTTGTAGAGTCCACAGCTAGCCAGATTCCCTAGAAATGATTAAACTGAAGACAACTTCTCCCCACTCTCATATAGCAATAGCTTGAACTTCACATGGCAAGAGTTAAGACCATCTAGAAGGAACTTCTAGTGGGATTGCTGCTAACTGAAAGTTACTGAAACTCCCCTCCCTCTCACCACAGACAAGGGAAGTGGAGTGAAATGAATCAGAGAGTTAATCACTCCTGCATTGAGCTAACCCTGACCCAGAGCTTAATGCATCTTCAGAAGGAGATCAGGCAAAGATGGAAATGGATGCCCAGGGTTGTGGGCAGTGAGAGTTCAGACACAAGGGGGCCAGCAGTCTCTGTTCCAATGAACAGAGGGGAACAGCACCCAGAATTCACAACCAATGGCAGTAAAAGCTCAAATGCCGAGAACCATGGGGGGCTCTATGACATTTTTAAAAGAACTAGTGGAGGGGAATGAATGCAAACTTTCTACATCAGTCAGAGCAACGGCTCTGAGCCTAGCACCCTGTGCTCCTACATCCAATGGAAAAAATCAAGAACTACACACAGTACCCTCCAAGCATGCAGCCTCAGGAGCCTGGACTGATGAGCAAGAACCAGCTGGTGAGATCCATAGAAACCAGAGAAGTAGCTCCTGTGCCCATCATCTCTAGGAAGATCCAAAACTGAAGATTGATGAGCATCTTCTAAAGATCCCATTCCTGCTGAATATTCAATATTGAATCCAGGAAGATTCAATATGAATTTTCCCAACCCTTGGCATGAATTACTACAAAAGGCTCTAGCATCTGATCATATATATATTACTCTTCATTTTGACTCCATATTTGTTTCCCTAATATTCAACATTATACCTTCAAGCCATTTGATTGTATTTCTTCTAATGTTGTAAGGAATTAATCGGAATCATTCTTAGCTTTCCTAGATCAAGTTTATACTTCTTCCTCTTAGCATCTGTTTTCCCACTTCCACTACCTACAATTACCTCAAATCCTCCCCATCCGTATTTTTCTTCTTTTTTCTTGATTTGTAATATTCTTTTCTGTTTTTTCTTTGCTTCTTTTTTTTTTTTTAAGAAAGAGGGAACAGTGAGAGAGAAAGAAAGAGAGAAGCAATCTTTATTTAGGTTTAGTTTTTCATGTGACTTTCATTCCTTGAACACTTCATTGTGTACCTGGTGCTGGGATTCAAACTTCCGTACTCACACCTGCCAGGCAAGTGCCATAACCGCCAAGCCCCACTCCAGCCCCCACTTCCTTTTTCTTTAACTTTTCTTCATTTGTCCAATTTTTCTCTTTTCCCATTTTCTGCCCTTATAAAATATAATAGTAATTTTGTCTTTAACAACCGTTATGGTTAGAATGTGAGATGTCTCCCAAAAGCTCATGTGTAATAATTCAGGAAGGCTGAGGTGAAATGACTGGGTTATAAAAGCCTTAACTCATTGTACTGTAGGCTGGTAGGGTGTGGCTGGAGATGTTGGGTCACTGGGGTGTGCTTTTGGATACATATTCTGTATCTGGCATGGAGTTTCTCTATTTGCTCTTCTTCCCAATGTGATGCCTTGAGCTCTCTCTTCTCTGGAGTCATGCCTGCCACCATGAAGTTCAGCCTCACTTTGAGCCCTGAGGAATGGAGCCAGATGGCTCTGGACACAGACTTCTGAGACCATGAGCCATCAAATAAACTTTTTTATAATTATTCTTGTCAGTTCTTTTAGTTAGAAACTATTTCGAGGGCTGGAGCGGTGGCTCAGTGGTTACGGCACTTGCCCAGCATGCAGGAATACACAGGTTCAAACCCCAGCACCCATGTACTAAGTATTGGAGCAACAAAAGCTATGGGTAAAATTAAATAACAGATGATTCATTCTCTCCATCTCTCTCTCTCTCTCTCTTTAAAAAAAAAGAAACTATTTTGAAAAATTATACTCCTCCAAGTTGAAGTATCTGGAGGACATGGATAAATATACCTAGCTACATATGACATCCCCAAACTGTCGCACAGATACCAAACAACCCAACAGACCAATCTCAAGTAGCAAAATTGAAACAGTAATTGAGAGCCTTCCAAAAACTAGTGCAGGACCAGATAGTTTCTCAGCAGAGTTCTTCCAGACCTTTACAGAGGAATTAACAACTCTCCTTAGTAAGCTATTCTGTGAAATTGAGAAGGATGGAATCCTCCTAATAACTTTTTATGAGGCAACCATAACCCTGATACCAAAAATTCAACAAAGACACATCAAGAAAACTACAGTCCAATTTCCCAGATGAACATAGATACAAAAATGCTTTTAAAACAATTCTAACAAAACACACAAAAAAAAAACCACATCAAAAAGATAAAACATCATGATGAAGTGGGCATTATTTCAGGGATTCAGGGCTGGTTCAACATATGCAAATCAATAAATGTGATTCACCACTTAAACAGAATTAAAGACCAAAACCAAGTGATCATCTCAATTGATGCAGAAAAGGCCCTTAATTAAAATCCAACACTCATTCATGCTCAAAATGCTGGAGAAGATAGGGATTAAAGGAACATACTTAAATTTTGTAAGAGTCATTTATGACAAGCCCTCAGCCAACATTATACTTAATAGAAAAAGACTGAAAACATTACCCTTAAATTCAGGAACAAAAAGGCTGTTCACTCTCACCACTCTTATTCATAAATTTAGCTATCCTTGAAACCCTGGAAGGAGCTTTCAGACAAGAGAAGGAAATTAAAGGAATTCAAATAGGAAAAGAGAAAGTTAAACTACCTATATTTGCCAATGATATGATCCTATATCTAGAAGACCCAAAAAGCTTTATCAGAAGACAGTTAGAGCTTATAAATGAATTTATCAAAGTGGCAGTTTACAAGATAAACACTCATAAATAATAGCTTTCCTAAACTACAATGGCAATTCACCCACAGAAGAAATCAGAAAATCCATTCCATTCACAATAACTTTAGAAAGAACAAAATACTTGTGGATTAATCTAACAAAGGAAATAAAAGTCCTCTACAATGACAACTATCAAACTTTGAAAAAAGAAATTGAAGAAGACCTGAGAAGATGGAAAAACATTCCATGTTCTTGGTTAGGCAGAATTAATATAATTAAAGTGGCTATTCTCCCAAAAGCCCTGTATCAATTTACTGCAATCTCCATCAAGATACCAATAACATTCTTCATGGATATAGAAAAGGCAATTCCCAAATGCATTTGGAAAAACAAGAGTCCCAGAATAGTCAAAACATTACTAAGCAAGAAAGACAAAACAGGAGGTGTCACTATACCTGACCTGAAATTATACTATAGAGCTGTACTATACAAAAAAAGGCATGGTGTTGGTATCATAATAGGCAGGAAGTCCAATGGAACAGAGTAGAAGACACTGAGACTAACCCACAAGTCTTTAACCATCTGATATTCAATGAAGGGGACAAAAGTATAGCTTGGAGGAAAGACAGCCTGTTCAACAAATGGTGCCAGACAAATTGGACAGCCATAGGCAGACAACTGAAATTAGATCCTTATCTCTAACCCCACACAAAAATCAAATCAAAATAGATCAAAGATTAGGAATTAAACCAGGAACGATACAATTATCAGAAGAAAAAATAGGATCAGCACTCCACAATTTTGTTGTAAGCACCTTCTTCCTTAACAAGACTCCCATAGCACAAGAATTAAAACCAAGAGTTAATGAGTGGGATTTCATTAAACTGAAAAGCTTCTGGATAACTGAAGAATAGTTAAGAGTGTCAAGAGACAATCTACAGAATGGGAGAAATTCATGCCCTGCTATCTCTCCAACAGGGAACTAATTTCCAGAATATACAAAGAACTCAAAGAAATTAACACAAAAATACACAAACAATCCAATCAACATATGGGCTAAGGAACTAAAAGGATACTTCTCAACAAAGGAATTTCCAAAAGCCAAAAGATATATGAGAAAGTGTTCTATATCACTAGCAATCAGAGAAATGCAAATCAAAACTGCATTGAGATTCCACCTCACTCCAGTCAGAATGACAAAAATGAAGAATACAAACAATAACAGATGTTGGAGATATTGTAGGAAGAAAAGAACACTAACTCACTGTTGATAGAACTAGAAACTGGACCACCCTCTCTGGAAAGCAGTGTGGAAACTCTGAGTAGATAGAAAAACATTCCATGTTCTTGGTTAGGCAGAATCAATATAATCAAAACAGCCATTCTACTGAAAGCGCATACAGATTTAATGCAATCCCCATCAAGATACCAATGTCATTCTTCATAGATATAAAAAAAACTATTCTAAAATCCATATGGAATAACAGAAGACCCAGAATAGCCAAAACATTATTAAGCAGGAAAGAGGAAGCAGGAGGTGTCACAGTTCCTGACCTGAAATTATACTATGGGGCTATAATAATAAAAACAGTATGGTATTGATATCAAAACAGAAATGAAGATGAATGGAACAGAATAAAAGACACTGAGACCAACCCTCAAATCTTTAACCATCTGATATTTGATAAAGGGGGCAAAAGCATAGTGTGGAAGAAGAACAGCCTGTTCAACAAATGGTGCTGGACAAACTGGACAGCCATATGCAGACAACTGAAATTGGATCCTTACCTCTCATCCTGAACAAGAATCGAATCAACATGGCTTAACGATCTGGAAATTAAACCAGCAACTGTACAATTGCTTGAAGAAAAAATAGGATCAACACTACACGACATAGGTGTCGGCACCACCTTCCTGAACAAGACTTCCATAGCACAAGCATTAAAGCCAAGAATAAATGAGTGGGATGCCACTAAACTGAAAAGCTTCTGCACAGCTAAAGAATTAATCAAGAGCGTCAAGAGAAACCCTACTGAA
The DNA here is from genome assembly GCA_004027875.1 of Aplodontia rufa. Taxonomy (NCBI): domain Eukaryota; kingdom Metazoa; phylum Chordata; class Mammalia; order Rodentia; family Aplodontiidae; genus Aplodontia; species Aplodontia rufa. The sequence continues at coordinate 4,343 of PVKS010051364.1, read as the reverse complement.
TGGGAGAACATCTTTGCCTGCTACACCTTGGACAGAGGGCTAATATCCAGAATATACACAGAACTCAAAAAACTGAACACCAAAACCAAAAAAATCCAATCTCTAAATGGGCTACAGAGCTAAATAGAAATTTCTCAGTGGAAGAAGTCTAAAAAGCCCATAAATATATGAGAAAATACTCTACATCACTTGCAATCATAGAAATTCAAATCCAAACTTCACTGAGATTCTACCTCACTCCTGTCAGAGAGGCAAAAATGAAAACGAATAATGACAGATGCTGGAAGGGTTGTGGGAAGAGGAACACTTTTACACTGTTGGTGAGAATGCAAGTTTGTACAGCTACTCTGGAAAGCAGTGTGGAAACTCCTCAAAAAACTAGGGCTGGAACCATCTTATGACCCACTCCCAAGTATTCCCAAAAGAGCTAGAACTGGTAAGTTACATAGGTACAGCTTCATCAATGTTTATAGCAGCTCAATTTACTATAGCTAAACTATGGAACCAACCCAGATGCCCCTCACTGGACAAGTGGATACAAAAACTTTGGTACATATGTACAGTGGAATTCTTCTCTGCTATTAGAGAGAATGATATCATGGCATTTGCAGCCAAATGGATGGAGAGGAAAAAATTATGCTGAGTGAAATATCAAAAACTCAGAGACTCAAGGACCAAATGTTTTCTCTCATACGTGGAAGCTAGAATACAATTGAAAACAGGCTGAAAGCTGGCTAAGCTAATAACAACATCAACATGGGTGAATTTTTACACGAACAGGGGGAACATTGCCTATGACGTTGCGGGATGAAAGGAAGGGGACAGTAACAGGGAAAGGAATAAGAGGGATATCAAGGCAGCTGGAGGGAGGAAGTAGGGGGTTACCAACCCAGTGGGGAAATTTTTACTTCCATGAGATGCCCAACTAACACAGGGGTAAAGAAGAGGAAACATGGTATTAGGGGAACCCAAAGAGGGGAGATCATAAATTGGCATCAGCCTTGGCTTGTTCTGTCATTATGCATGTGATCATGATTATGTTGCAATGATTCACTCCTTTAAGTATGACTATGTTGAATGAATTTTTTAAAATGTACTTGGGAATAAATCTTAACGACAAAGTGAAAACTACAGAAAACTGAAAAAGAAATTGAAGGAGTCTTTAGAATAAGGAAAGTCCTTCCATGTTATTGAATAATCAAAATTCATGTTGTAAAATGACCTCACTACTATAATGCAATCCCTATCAAAATAATAACGGCATTCAGCACAGAATAAGAGAAAACAGTTCTAAAATTCATTTGAAAGAATGAGATATTCAGAATAACTAAAGCAAACCTTAGCAAGGAAAGCTTTGCCGGAGGCATCACAATGCCTTACCCAAATTATACACCAGAGTTATAGTAAGAAAAACAGCATGGTACTGGCTCCAAAATAGACATGAAGATCAATGGAATCGAATAGAAAACACAAAAACAAATCCACATAGATACAGTCATCTGATTCTAGTCAAAGATGCCACAAACATACGTGGAAAAAAAGATAGTCTTTTTAACAAGTAGTGATCGGAAAACTTTATATACATATGTAGAAGAATGAAATTAGATTCCTATCTCTCACTCTGCACAAAAATCAATTCAAAATGGATCAAAGACCTAGGAATTAGACCAGAAACTCTGAAACTGATAGAAGAAAATGTAAACCCAACACTCCAATATATTGACACACTTAAAATATTTTAGGGTTCACTCTTGATTTACATTAAGATTCATTCATTTTATGGGTTTAGGCAAATAAATGACCTAACTAAATTTCATTTATTCATTTATTTTTAACAAAGAGCTTAATGATCAAATCACCCAGTGAGCAAACTCTTAGAAAAAACAGGTGTTATTTTGACTAAATATGGATCCCTAACAATATGTATCAAGAAATATTCAGTCAAAATTTGTACCTGTAGCTTGTTAATGGTGTTTGAAAAAACCAAACTTTGGAACTTTTGACTACAATGGGCAGATTAAAATAAAAGTTACTTGCAGCCTAAAGAACATATACATTTATTTTACCATATTGAAACATATTCAACTGAAAGATTTGACTTTGAAAGGGTGGGGTTTTTGCCCTTGATCATTGCCAGAGAGATATTTTGCATTAGGATAAATCCTGTTTCATCCATATTTTGCATTATTACTACACAAAGCAGTAACCTATCCCCTTTTAGACACTCCATTGTGTATTTGGACCATACAGCTTTTCACCTTGTCTTGCAAAAAAAAAGAGGGCTCCCCCTCCAAAGAGAAGAGAGCGAACATCATTTTAAAACTGTACACAGCATGACAGAGAAAGCATCTGTTCACATTGTAGAACATCTCCCCACCAATGACAACTTTCTAACCACACATTCATTCAAAAACCAGATCCTAAAAAAATACCTCTGGATCCTCATGTACCCAGATTGAGCCTTCTCTGAAAAACCTCCTTATACGTGTATTCATTCATTCACTCACTTACTTACTTATTTTAGTTAACAAACTCAATTACTTATTGAAGTTTTCTCTGTCTGAATAAAATTTATACTAAGACACTGAATAGCCCCATGATGAAGAAACACTTTTTCTTATTGGTAGGCAGAACAGAAAGGATATGGAAGGCATGAAACTAACTAGTCTGTGTGATACTAAAATGGTAGACATTTGTCATCAAATATTTGCCAAAACTTATAAAATGGGTGAACCTGAATTCAAACCTAGAGTGAACCACAATGTGAACTATCAACTTCAATTGATAATGAGGTGCCAAATGCAGGCTTATCAATTATTGTAAACACACTATTCTTCTGAGGTACATTGATAGTGAGAGAAATTGTGGATGAATAGAGAAAGTAGTTATAGAAAAAAATCTGTGTTTCCCATCAATTTTGCTGTGAAACTAAAACTTCTTTAAAAAGTAGTGTATTATTGTAAATATTCTCCCTGTTGATATAGTCTTTCATATTTTGCCATTTCAATGGCCACATAAAATTACTTCCATCAATAAATTATATTTTATTTGGAAAAAAAGTAATATATTAAAAATATCCCTGGTTGGGGATAGATTAGTGGCCCAGCAGTAGAGTACTTGCCTAGCAAATGAAAGGACACAGGTTCGAAACCCAGCACCACATACACAACTGTCAGGGAAAAAAAATCCCTAGTATTTTATAGGCCATGTATATCTTTCCTGGATTAGACTAATACAGATACCTCTAGATGATTCTGGCTACTAAAACAGAGATGTATAAGGCATGGACAATAATAGTCAAAACCACCATTATGATTTACTATTAGATTTCTTTTTTTAATTTTTGTTAGGAAGAAGTAGTGACCAATACTTTATGAGATTTGTCTTCATAAGGACCATAGATATAGGCATCATTATCATCTTCATTTAATAACATCAAAACAGTTCTTGGTGAGGCTGTGCAATTTTGCCAAATATCATACAGCAAGGAAGAAGAGGTGAGAATTTATTTCAGGCCCATCTGAAGTCAAATTTGATGCTTTGAGTCACCCATTGATTGCATATATATGAAGCACCTATTCTGCTCCTGGGTCTTTTCTGGATGCTGTGGATTCAGTGGTGAACGAAACAGACAAGGTCCTTGATCCCTCAGAGCTCATATTTTGGGAAGAATGGGTAGGAGTCAAACTAAGCAAAAAAAAAAAAGAAACAACTATAAACTATAGCTAGATTAGCTTGATAGATAGGTACACATAATTTATTGATAAATTATATAAGAATATTTAAAACTCACAGCAATTATTTTTTTCCAGAAAATATAAAGGCTGAACGAACCATGATAGAAAGTGACTGGAAGAGACACCTTAGGCATGCTAGTCAAGGAACTCTTCTCTGAGGAATCTGCATTTTAAACTGAAAAAATGACAAAGAACCCTCCATCTGGAGGCCAGAGGAAGAATATTTCAGTGCAAAATTCCTGAGTAGAGAACTTAGCATGCCCAGGTGACCAAAATAAGGACTATATCACTATAGCACAGTAAGGCAAGATGGAAAAAGAAGAGGCCAGGGCAAGGAGTCAGGATTTGATTCTAAATGCAATAGAAAGAAGCCACTGGTGGTTTAAAGCAGGAAAAAGACATTCCATCCCAGATGCCCCTCACTTGATGAGTGGATACAAAAGCTTTGGTTCATATATACTATGGAATACTACTCGGCCATCAGAGAAGACGATATTATAGCTTTCGAAGTCAAATGGATGGAGATGGACAGAATTATGCTTAGTGAAGTCTCCCAAGCTCAGAGACTTAAGGGCCGAATGGTTTCTCTCATCTGTTGATACTAGA
>PVKS010051363.1:0-11177 GCA_004027875.1 Aplodontia rufa | reverse complement strand
CAAGACCAGGTCTCACTAAATTGCTTCTTTGAACTTGCAATCCTCCTGCCTCAGTCCCTTGGGTCGCTGGAATTACAAATGTGTGCCACCATGCCTGGCAAAAGGTGACACTTTAAGGGCTATTTCAATTCCATGGTTACCTTTTCTAGCCCTTGCATTACCCCTCAACAGGTATATCAACATGTTCAGTGGTAACCACAGCAGTAACATCATTTATCTACTTTTGCTGCTGTTTTGCTTCTCATGCTGATTCTTCTGTACAATGGCATTGGTTTCAGGTGCCCTCACATCTGACAATCTTGACTGCTACAACCTTTGTAGTCAATCTCGTCTTTCTTTTCCAGGATCTTTTTGTTTTCTCTTTTCTTGTCTTTTGATTACCATTTTGGTTTCACACTTTTTGGCCTTTAATCTGGATTTTACAGAACTCAACACCCAGATGTCTTTTCTTTTGGTTTGTGGATTACTAATCCCTCCTTTTAGCTATAATAGTCAAGTGTTGGTTCTTGTTTGCTGTTTTTAACGCTGCTCAAAAGAAATTTTCTCCTACCACTTCATTAGATAAGACCTCTCCTGTGCCTTATTTCCAAGCTGAATTCTATTATTCTCAGTTAGAATACAGATATTACAAATCATATCATATTACATATCATATTACAAATTTACAAGAGACTAATTCATAAAGAAATGGCTAGGAACTGAAAAGCATAAATAAGATTCTTATAATGAAAGCTAAATTTTTTAAAGAAACGTTTTCAAATACATCAGTTATTTCAAAAGTATCTAAATATTTGCAGCTGAATAAATGACTAGTCACTGCTATTGATTCTATAAAGAATTTTCAGCCCGATTCTTCCCTTTGGGACTATTTGTATAGTATAATTTTAGATACAGTATTTAATAAAATTGCATTTCTTTAAAAACCATCTGCTTAGGGGCTGGAGTGGTGGCTCGGCAGTTATGGTGCTTGCCTGGCATGCGCGAGTATGTGAGTTCGAAACCCAGCACCACGTACACAAGGAAGTTTCTGAGGAATGAAGGTCACGTGAAAAACTAGATAAAAACTGCTTCTTTCTCTCTCTCTCTCTCACTGTCCCCTCTTTCTTAAAAAAAAAAAAAAAAGAAAGAAAAAAAGAAAGAAAAGAAAAAGAAAAAATATCTGCTTGTTTTTTTTTCATACTGTCTTGGATTTTCACAGCTCCCCAATCAGTTAAATCTAATGAAGTTTAGTGTTCTACCATTCTATATCAAGTAGACAGACTAAAAGTTGTTTATAAGTAATGTGTCTGTAAATGCAAGGTTCTATGTTATATATAAAATCAAGGAAGATTCACTGCATTTTAAATTTCTAACCATTTGTAAATAGCATTCCTTGACATCCATTTACTATGAATGAACTAATAATGGAGCATTATTCTGAAATCTTATCAAAGTAGTGGATTTACTGTCACACTGTTATAGTATATAGCTTTATTTTCCAGAGAGTAGTCTGTGGTGCACAAAGTGCTTGGTTAACAAAAGGATTATTGGGGCAGGAGGAGTTCTGACATCAAATAAATATGTGAAACAAAAATGAACCAGTTTTTATAACCATAGGACTTCTTAGTACCATAGTATATACTATAACTCTCCAAAGCATGTGTTTTGACATATATATGTATATATGTTGGGAAACATGTATGTAATTTTTCCTCAGTTTATGATTACAAAACCATATTCTAGCAAGACATCTCCAAAGACTACATGGAATACACTTTGCAAAACACAAATATACCACAAGCAAACACTGCCACTATTGGTTGCTGTTTTTAATCTTTAGCATAACGCAACTTCCACCTAATACTGTATTTGAAAAAGAACTAGTTATTTGTGGAAAAGGAGCAGGCACAAAAAGAAAGTTATGATCTCTCTCTAAATCAGTAACACCTGAAAGGACAACAATGCTCTGTTAATATACAACCCTTCTGCTACAGCTATAGAAAATGATAAATTCTTTTTTCAGTTACATATTTTGTTCAATAAATGCCTCAGTAATTTTAGACATTTAATTTTATTCAGTAAACTATCTGGGGACTTTAAATTACCAAATCAGGAAATATCCTAAAAGACTTTGAGGAAGAACTATATATCAAAGTAAATAAACATAAGTCTTAGGACCTTGATGTGTAAAGTATCAACCTCAAACTAGTATAGACTTGACTCTTTTGACTTCTTTCCTGGACCACAGAATTATACAAGAAGCAAAAACACTTAATTCAGGGGCTGGAGCAGTGGCTTGGTGGTTGCAGCGCTTGCCCAGCATGTGCAAGGGTGTGAGTTCAAATCCCAGAACCCATGTACACAATGAGGTGTCACAGCAACAAAGGTCACATGAAAAACTAAATAAAATTGATTCTCTCTCTATCTCTCTCTCTCTTACTCTCTCACTGTCCCTCTCTCTTAAAAAAAACAAAAAACAAAACAAAAAAAAAAAAAACACTTAACTCCTCAGGTACCAAAATAATTAGCAGGGCAAGGGCATTACTAGATTCAAATTTCATTTAGGCACCTAGCACAAATACAAAACAATAATAGTGAAATTCTAAAAATCCAATCCTTCTGGATATCACCTGCCATTTTCCTTTGATTCTTAAAAGATGCTGCACACACAACAAACACTTTATCAATGAAAAATGAAAGCACCCCAACAGTTGAACATGACATTTTGAAATAATGGCAAACTTTAACAATATCAATACTTCATCAATAATTATTAGCATATAATGTCAAATATGCTTATAATAAATATAACTTAAAACAGTGTAATCATTAAATAGCTTGATGACAAAACACAAAAATAGAGAATATTACTGTTAGAGAATTTCTATTTTAACAAAATTTACTATAAATAATAAGATAAGCCCCACTTTAGTATGAACAGTCTTCTGGAGATGAATATCATTTCTAAAGCTGGCAATTGTTTAAAGTAGGAATCTAAACAGTATAATTGTTAAGCACATTAACTTTAGAACCCAGACCGGAATTCAAATCCTAGCTGTGATTCTAAACTAGCTGGATAATCTTTAATAAGTTACCCAACTTCTCTGTGCCTACTTCCTTATATAAATCAAAAAATAACAGTAACTACCTCATAGGAATTTTGTGAGAATTAAATGATTTTTGAGAACAGCACCAAGCACACAGGAAGCATTATACTACTGTTGGTTAAATATACCTTTATTTATTTGTTATAATATGCCATTTAAAAAGAAAACTTCTTAAAGTAATGTTTACTACATTTTTAAAAGTCAAATACATAGAAAAAGCAAAACATATTCATATAAAAAGATTTACAGATGAAATGCTATATCTCACTTCATAAACTAGAACATTCATTCATCTAATTAATAAAATATTTTATATCCCCAGCACTGTGATACATAATGTCTCAATGATAAATAAGATAAAATTTCTGCCCAAAATGGATCGAATCCTGCTTACCTTACCTTTTTTAGGAATTTAATGAAAATACATTGTATATATGTAGTATTTAACTAAATGGTGAAACTATGTACCAGAATGCTAAGAGATTGCTTTTATAATCATTTTTTGTTTTGTTTTTTAAGAATCTACCATAATACTGCAAACAAAACTGATGGCTGGTGACGAGGAGGTATTAGCATAAGCTAGTCACATTTTCTTTTCACTCTTGTCTCAGAATTTAGTTATTAACCAAAGAATGCTGGAAATGATAGCTTAGGTTTGGTGGCTAAACTTAAAAGAAATGAATATTGTTCCCTGATGTCAAATAATTTCATCATTCTGAGAAAAATAAACAGAAGTAATTTTAAGCATGCGGTTGCCTCTTGATTTTTAGGCAAATCCATGTCACTCTCACATCCTCAAATTTTTGTTGCAGGTAGATTGATAATTTTTCAACATGCATCTGAGTACTATAATGTAGGTATTGTCTTTCTAACTTTGTCAGTTATATCTGTCAAGCCTTATAATCTCTAAATTAGATTACTGAAATACGCACCATACACATAAAACTTCAATTAATATACATGAACGATCAAATGGCATTTAAAAGAAAATTTTTTATCTAGAAATGGAAAGTTTTAAATCTATCATGCTTTTAAGAGCAGACAATAATTACCGTAATGATTGTCTTCCTCTTCAAACTCTTGGCAGTTGGAATCAGCAGCATATTCCTAAATTTAAATATTTAGGAAATGAGATAATATATTTTAGGAAAAGACTCTCAAACTTTTCCAGACTTCTCCATTCCTTGCTAGTTAGTCCAGGGGACAAAATTAGTTGCACCTATTTAAATTGTATTTTTCTCAATTTTTATTTGTAATAAAATATACATACATAAAATTTAGCATCTTAACCATCTTTAAGTGTACAGTTCAGTTGTGTTAAGTATATTCACACAGTACAAACAGTTTTCAATACTTTTTTCATCATCATGCAAAACTGAAATTCTATACCCGCTAAACAACTGTTTCCTCCTTCCACCAGTCCTGGGCAACCACCATTTTCTATGTTTTTGACTAATCCATTTCACATAACTGTAATCACAATATTTGTGTTGGTGATTGACTTATTTCATTTCATATAATGCTCTCAAGATTCACTCTAGTTTTAGTAACGTGTCATAATCTCCTTCCTTTTTAAGACTAATAATATTCCATTGTGTATAAATACATAACATTTTGTTTAAGTCAGTTGCTGATGGACATTTAGGTTGCTACACTTTGGCTATTGTGAATAATTCTGCTATAAAGATGGGTATAAACTGATCTTTATAAATGACTCGTGAAAAGTTCAAAATATCAGAATTATTCAATAATATACACGATACAAAAAGGAGAACATTTATCACATGGTTTTCTAATAATACTTTCCACATAAGGAAATACAGAAAAAATAGTAAAAACAAAGCCCATTTATTTATTTGAATTGTGAGTTCTATTTCTTTCACAATAGGTTTAAAACTCTACCTACCACCCCAATTAAGTAGTAAATAATTTTTATTTCTAAAATAAATATATATCAAAAATTTATATCATACATGAATTTCCAGAAATATTTTAACAGCAAATAATTGTACAATTTTATAGAAAAGCTTTAAACAATGTCTGAGTTTTTCATGAAACAACCTTACAAAATCATTGACTAATTCACATTTTTTCAAAGTCCATTTTTCAAAGAGAAAGCATGAATAATATGCCTGTTTTAGAGGAAAATTTAATCACAAAATCAATAAAAGCTGCTTAAAGGTTTAAAATATCAAGGATGAGGAATTATTATTAAATCTTGAAAATATGAAACAAAAGCTTTTCTACCTGGACAAAGGTATTTATGAAATGAATATAATATAAACATATACCCATGTCAGAGCATTTGCTTCATCTTCCACTTAATAATACATTATGTGTTCAATAATTCTAAAAACTTAAATTATATGTTATAAACTTCACTTTCTATGCCAAAGTGTATATAGCATTAGACATGCTACCTTATAGTATTACTTTTCTCAGAGCACTGCTCAACAATATATACACTATGGACTTAGTCCTCACATTAGCTAAGAAAAAAAGTTCTTCCTGTAGAACTTTCAAGATTGTTTACCACGCCATTGCCAAAAAAAAAAAGTCTCTGATATGTGGAAAATATGATAAATCTAAAATTATCTACATGTACCTATTAGACAGGTATTCAAAAGTCACTATTTTGTTAGAAACCCAATCTACAAGACAATTCTGAAAAGACAGAAAATATTAATGGCAGTTTCTCAGAGGGGTCAGACCAGGAAGGTTGATAAAGACTGTTTTCACTTCAAAACCCCACAGAGGATTTTTAAGATAGTAAACCTATTCTTTATGAACTCTAATGGTGGAAACATGACACACATTTGTCAAAACCCAAAGAATTGCTCAACACAAATCTTGATGTGAATCTCAATGTCAACTGTGGATTTTAGTTGATAACAATACATTAACGTTGTTTCATTAGTTGTAACAAAGGTATCACCACACTGATGCAAGATGTTTTAGTATCAGCAGAAATGGTGGGGGCTGCTAACGAGTATATGAGAACTGTACTTTCCACTTAGTTTGCCTGGAAGCCTAAAACTGTTCTAAAAAATAAATCAATTAACAAAAATTGAAAATTAATGCTTTTTCAAAACTAAGTATAATAGTTATCGCTCTTATGGGAAATAAATTTTTCAAATGTTGAGAACTCTAATCACAATTAATACACGGATTTGGGAGATGAAATTCAGGTAGTCTATGTAACCACAGGGCTTTCATTCAATGAGCTATTTTGCCATTTAAAGAAGGCTAATATCCAGCTGGACATGGTGGTGCTTGCCTCTAATTACAATTACTTTCGAGGCTGAGGCAGGAGGATTACAAGTTTGAGACCAGCCTAGGCAACTCAGTGCAACCCTGTCTCAAAGTAAAAATAAAGTGCTGGATGTACCTCAGCGGTAAAGAACCTCTGAGTTCAATCTCCAGCACCGTAAAAGAAGAAGAGAAGGAGGAGGGGCAAGAGGTAGTACCTGCAGCTAGCATCCAGAAGATAAAAGTGCACAAAATATAGAAGCTAAAAGATAACCTATATAGGGACTCCTGCTTTACAGTAACCTATATACTAAATATTATACTAAAAATATCTGTATCTAGATACTTATCTCCAATTTTCCACTATCACCTCCCTAAGATGCCTTCCTAAATATTTTCCCTAACTATACTCACCCATGAAATTTTAATACCACAATTATGCTCATTATTCTTTTATATTATGAAGTTACTCTCCTCCATACGTAGACTAAATTGCAATTTCTTTTTTCTAAATTTTTCTTATTAATGCTTTTTCATTATACAAAACAATGGATTTCATCATAGCATATCTGTACATGCAAACAACATACTTTTATTCTTCCTAAATCTTAAGAACCAAAAAGATGTACTGTACTCTAATCAGCCCATCTAAAATTTAATAGAGGACACTCTAAATTGTACATAATAAGAGTCCAGAGAACAGTAACTAAATGCTTGGATAAATACTCCCAAACCATTCATTAATGATTCTATTCTAAAGCCCAACCTATCTAAAATATGCAATAGTCATTTTAGGGGGAAAAATTAAAAAAAATGTTAAATAGAATTTTTTGGTTATATAAATAAATATAATGGCTTAGCTTTTTTCCCCTTTATTTTTACCAAATCGCTTCAGTAATGGAAAAATATTTGTAAAAACTACTTTTTCAAACTGGCTTGATAAATTATTTGAAATCTAATTTTCTTACTAAAATATAATTAATCCATCATTCCATCAAAACTAAAAAGACTAGTGGCAAGATAATAAATATCATTATGTGGAAACAGCATAGGAATGGCAAAAAACACCACATTCACACAAACAAAAAAAAACTTATTATAAATGCTCAAGAACAGAAAGTCCATTTAACACTGGTTTAAACACATGGCCTGGAGAACTAGACTTCATGGGTTCAAATCTCAGCTCTAACTTTTCTTAGTTATATAACTTAGGCAAATATCTTAACACTCAGACTCTACCTAGAAAATGAGGACACTGAAAGTCACCATCACAAGATTAAAGTTTAAAGAATCAAATGAGATAACGTTAGCTCAGAAGCTGGCACATCATACTGTTACCTCAACATGAAGAGATGCTATTAATAAGTGGCAACAAATTCAATCCACATAAGCTCTTCTTCAGTCACACTCCCATGTAGCAAAACAGCTGCTGAGCTGTAGGGCATGCAGGTACGTAGCTTCAATGACTTTCATGAAGATACCATTTAAATCATAACCAACGTATCACAAAGAAGCTTTGTTCATGATGTAGTGACTAACACTAATATTACAGAATATAAAAGAATAATCAAGAAACAGTCATGCATGAATGCTGAACTATATAAACATGAAATTAGTACAGATCTATTTTTTAAATTTTCTTATTTTATTTTTAAAATTTTTCTCCAGATCTGAATTTGAATGTCACTTAGTAGATATGGACATGTTGCAGCCTCTTTGTTTTATCTTCCTGATCTCTAAAATGGGGAGTGATACCATTTGCCTGACATGGTTGTTAGAATAATAAGGAATAATTCATGTGACATGCTTAGCATCACGTCCAAATACATTTTAAGCAGCCAATAAATGGTACTAAGAATTAAATGATGAAAGAGATGGGCTCAAACTGCTCTAGCTATTTCTTAGCAAAATCCACATAAATAGGGGTTGGAGGGGTGGCTCAGCAGTTACAGCGCTTGCCGGGCATGGGTTCACACCTACGAAAACAGTTAACTAAGTATCAGAGCAGTGAAAGACATGTGAAAAACTCAATGAAGATTGATTCTCTCTCTCTCTCACTGTCCTTCTCTCTTAAAAAAAAAAAACACATAAATAAATAAAAGTCAAAACCACCACCTATTATTGTTATCTGGAATGTAGTTCTTCCTGTGATGTGCCATTCCTATCCCACCACAGTCAATTTGAACAGATGAGTGAAAATAAATCAATCATAGAAATTACTTCATCCATTACCAATTAATTCACCAACTACTGAAATACCATATCCCCAATATAATGTGGTTACTACCCATAACTAGAAACTTCTCAAAAGCCAGAATTGATGGAGAAATAGTGGCAGGAAATAAAGATACTACTAGAAGCATTTCACTTTTGTTCTCTGTGATGGTCTAACTCTTCTTTATTTTAAGTGACAGAATTAATTCTAGGATTAACAAATTAATATAATGTATAAAAAATATTAGCTTTAAGTGAAAGAAATCAGTCATAAAAATCATATATAATTCATGTGAAATGTCCAGAATAAGAAAATCTATAAGATAAAAAAGTAGATTAGGTTGAGGGGGCAGAGAGGGTGGGGAGGCGATGAAAACATCTAGAAGTGGGAAGGAATGACTACTATCCACTAATGAATAGGAATTTCTTTTAGGGGTGTTAAAAACTTTCTGGAATCAGATGTGTTAATGGTTTCACAATTCTCTGAATATACTGAAATTCAATAAACTATATGCTTACAATGGGTAAATTTTTATGGTATGTGAAAATTATCTCAAAAAAGCTATTTTATTTATATGTAAACTGATACATATCAGTTTGAGCTTTTTTTTTTTTCACAAACGATGGTAAAGCCACTGGACTTGGTTCTTTAATTTTTTTAAACTCACTGATATAGTGCTTGCCTTATATGTGTGAGGCCCCAAGTTCAATTCCAAGCACCACAATAAATAAATAAATATATAAATAAATAAGAAATGAGTAAGGTGCATTATGGTACATGCCTACAATCCCAGCTACTTGGGAAGCTGAGGCAGGAGGATCACAGTTTTGAAGCCAGCATGAGCAACTTAGTGAGACCCTGTCTCAAACTTGAAAAATAAAAATACAAAGGGCTATGGATGCACCTCAGTAGTATAGTACCCCTGGGTTCAATACCCAGTACCAAACGCAGACACACACACACACACACACACACACACACACACACACAAACAATGAGCTGACAATAAAAACAAATTTTATCACCATTATCAAAAAGTAACATCCACCCCTTAAGGTAATAAATCAATAATGCCTAGATTTAACTCAAAATCATTATCCCTCAGTGTTATAAATAATAATTCATGTAGTTCTTTGAATATGTAATTTCTGGCTAAGACGAGGACTTGAATGATTCAAACACATCCAAACTTGTTGCATATTAGGAAGGAGTTCACATAAGAATTCATGGTCTACATGCTTGAGCTAGTTTTTATTTCTGACAATGCAGTACATTAGAATACCTGAAAATCTTCTATACTGATCACTATGGTGCCACACTGGCCAGATCTGGTATCTAAGGACCCAAGTCCCCAGCTACTGCAAGTGTCAGCTACTGTAGACTCAGCCGAGACAATGCCGCAAATTGCTTTCCCCAGAAGCACTCCATCACTGGTAAGCAAATGGAGTAGTACTAGAAGCCCCTGGCATAAGTCGTATAATTGTTAAATCTTTACCATTAGTGATCTGGAATGAAATACTGGTAAAAAAGAGAATGCACTGGTGGCTACATCTCAGACTCTGAGAAATCAGGGGAAAGCAGTAATTTTTAAAAGGACTATGGAATCGGATGCCTTGATAGGTGTTATGGAAGCAATGGCCCAAGGCATTAAAAGGCTGAGGCTGATAATCACCAAGTGAAGGTGAAGTATGAGAGTCTCTACATGTTGGCAACATATAGAAACTCATCTCCAACAACCAAAAACAATCAAAACTGAGACTTGGGCCCCGGACCTAAAATGAGGGTAGCTGAGCTCCAGATTGAATTTTCAACCCACTGAAGTCAGTTATAACAAGATCAAAGTTCTAGTTGGGAAACATGGAACCTGAGCCTTGGGATGCAGACATTTAGACGACTTCAATCTCCCCAGTCCCAGGAGCTGTGATTCTGCTGAAATTAGCCTTTTCCCTTGCCTGAACACAATGCAGAGGCCAATACCTCAGAATACAACCCGTGGCCCCCTGGATCTATCTCACCTCCATTCTTAGCCTCTAGGCCAATCACGAATAACCATGTTTGGAACATGATGAATCTGTGAAGAAGGAAAGAGACTATATATGCTTGAAGTGCTACAGAGCTTAGTTAACATGTACCAACAGGAGCCAGAAAAGTATATTTAGGACGAGATACTGAAGACCTTGGATCAAAGGAAATAGAATATACATCTAGTTGGGAGCACATTCCTATGACACAAAATTTAACACCCTGACAAGGACCCTAGAAATGATACTACTACACTACTAAGATGGCTCTAAAAAGTTTGTGAAAAGCAAAGGCCCATACTAAGTGAGGAAGAAATGTCAGAACTTCCATAGCAGTAAGGTAACGAAATGAAGGGTTCAGAAAAATGGGCATGCCAGACAGTATGTAACAGGTAAAAGCTGGAAAAACTGCCTGTACAGTATTCTGTATGAGAGGGCCAGTGGTCAATAAATTTCCCAAAGCAGAAAAGAATATACACATTTCTAAGAAGCTGTAATCCACAATGACCATAAGGAGATACTGTTTCCCTGAAGTACAAAGACCCGACCCCATGCCTGAATTTGGGATATCTCTGAAGATTAACACATGATTCAGGTTTCTCCATG
>PVKS010051362.1:0-11171 GCA_004027875.1 Aplodontia rufa | reverse complement strand
GCTCTTTTTAATAGCTGAATAGAACTCCCTTGTATATATTTACCACAGTTTTTGGTTCCATTCTTCCATTGAAGGACATCTATATTAATTTTGTAATTTCGCTCTTATAAAATGAGCTGCTATAAACATTGATGTAGCTGTGTCACTGTAATATGCTGATTCAAGTGCTTCTGAGAAAATATCCAGGAGTGGGATGGCCAGGTTGTATGGTGAATCCCCCCCTCAAATTTTTTGAAGAGTCTCCATAGTGCTTCCCAGAGTGATCCACCTGTCTGCAGCTTCACCAACAGTGTCTTAGTATTCCTTTCTTCCCACAATCCTTCCACTATCTGCTATTGTTTACATTCTTCAGCTTTGCCATTCTGACTGGAGTGAGGTGAAATCTTAAAGCAGCTTTATTTTGGATTTCTCTGATTGCTAGTGATATAGAACATTTAATCATATATTTGTTGATTTTTTGAACTTCTTTTGTTGAGAAGTTTCTGTTTAGTTCCATAGCCTATTTAGTGATTGTATTGCCTGTATTTTTGGTATGAAGTTTCTTTGAGTTCTTTGTGTATTTTTGATGTGAGCTCCCTGTTGGAGTAGTAGTGGGCATGATTTTCTCCTATTCTGTAGATTCTCTCTTGACACTATCAATTAATTGCTTAGCTTTGCAGAAGGTTTTTCACTTGATGGCATCTCACTCATTCATTATTTGCTTTAAAACTTGCACTATGGGAGTCTAAGTATGTAGGTGCTTACACCAACATGGTAGAGTGTTGTTCCTATTTTCAGATGAGTCAATGGCAATGACTTCACTTTCATCTTTGGTTGTGTTGATATGCTTCACTTCTTTCTTCCTTTTGGTCATGTTGGTTAAGGGTTTGTCGATTTTATTTAATTTTTCTTTTTTTCTTAAAGACAGAGTGCCAGTGAGGGAGGGAGTTGGGGTGGGGAGAGAGAGAGAGGAAGGGAGGAAGAGAGAGAGAGAGAGAAAGAGAAACAGTTTTATTTAGTTATTCATGTGGCTTTCATTTCTCCGACACTTCATTTTGTATGTGGTGCTGACGTATGAACCTGCATCCTTGCACATGCCAGGCAAGCTCTGTAACTACTGAGCCACCACTCCAGCCCAGTTTTCAAAGAATCAACTGGGGGCTGGAGCAGTGGATCAGTGGTTACAACACTTGCCTAGCATGCACAAGCACACAGTTTCAAACCCCAGCACCACATACACAAAAAGTGTCTGAGCAATGAAAGCCATGTGAAAAACTAAATAAAGTTGTTTTTGTCTTTCTCTCTCAGACACTTTCTCTCTCTTTAAAAATTAAAAAGAATGAACTCTGTATTGTTGATTCTTTGTGTATTTTTTTGTTGCTGTTGTTCTGAATTTCACTGATTTCAGCTCTGCTCTTAGTTATTCCCTGCCTTCTGTTGGATTTGGAATTGGATTATTCCTCTTTTTGTAGGTATTTGAGTTGGATAATAAGTTTATTTATTTGGGCTCTTGATTTTTGATGAAGGTTCTCAGTGCTATAAATTTACCTCTTAAGAGTGCTTTTGATATGTTGTGTCATCATTTTCAATCATTACTAATAATTTCTTGATTTTTGTTCTCAGTTTATCTTTGTTCCATTCTTTATTTAAGAGAGCATTTTTCAGTTTCCAACTATTTATGTACTTTCTATTGTTTTTCTGGCTGTTAATTGCTAAGATCATACCATTGTGGTCTGACAGGATACAGGATACATGGTATTATAGCAAATTTTTTGTATTTGCTAGGATTTCCTTTGTGGACTAGATTATGGTCTATTCTGGAGAAGATTTTATATGGTATTGCTCAGCTGATTTGGGATGTAATTTTCTGAAAACGTTTAAGTCTAATTGATTGACAGAGTTCTTTAGGTTAAAGATATATTTATTGATTTTTTTGCTTTGATAATCTGTGTATTATTGATAGTAGTGTATTAAAGTCCCCCAGTATTATTGTGTTGACTTTGATAAGTGTTTAAATGTCCTTGAGTGCTTTTCCATATATTTGGAAGGTTGTAATTAGGGACATAAATGTTAACATGACAATTGTTATGTATTATTCCTTTTACTATGATACAGTGACCTTTCTTATCCCTTCTGGCTAATTTTTGGTCAAAATGACCTTTGTCAGATATAAGGATCTCAGCCCCTGCTTGCTGTGTTGGGCCGTCAGCCAGGTAGATTTTGCCAACCTTTCACCTTCAGTCTGAGTGTATTTTTTGCTGTGAGGTGTGTCTCCTGTAAGCCACATATTGTTGGATTTTATTTTTTGATCCAGTCTGCTAATCTGTGTTTTTTGATTGGGACATTGGGTCGATTCACATTCAGTGTTAGAATAGATATGTGATTCTGTGTCCCTGGCATTGTGACCTTTGCTGTATTTTGAACAATCTTGAATGTCTTTTAGTGAGTTATGTTTTTATTGAATTCCCTCTGTTTATGGGCTTTGGGAGTTGATAGATTATTTCTCTGATTGAAGTTTGTCTTGCCTTTGAGTTTTCTCTGTAGAGCTGATTTTTGTGTTCATATATGTTGCCAATTTGTTCATATCATGAAAGTATTATATTTCCCCAACACATTTAAAGCTGAGTTTTCCAGAATATAGTATCTTTGGCTGGAAGTTATTTTCTTTCAATATTTGAAAAACATCGTTCCATGCTTTCCTGGCTTTTATTGTCTGATCTTAAACATTCTCAGCAATCCTTATTGATTTGTCTCTGAATGTGATTTATTGTTTTTCTCTTACTGCTTTTAAAATTCTTTCCTTGATTTCTCTGTCATTCATTTTGTATATGATGTGTCTCAGTTTCTCATTTGGTTAGGTCTATTTGTTGTCCTGTAGTCATCTTAAATTTAAATTGTGGATGAATTCTGATATGGGAGGAATTTTCTTTGGTATTGCATTGAGAAGGTTCTTTAAATCATTTGTTTATTGTTCTGTGTTCTCCCCTATCCCCATGACTCTCTGGTTTTTCTCATCTTATCCCAAACTTCTTAGAAGTTCTTATCATGCTCAGTAAGTTTCTTTTCTTGTCTATCCTCTTTGGATTCAATATTGCTCAGCCTGTCTTTATTGTCTGATTTTTGATCTTTGAGAGCTAAAGTTCTATAGTCAACTGAGTTTACTCTGATATTAGTATCTTCCATTGAACTTTTAATTTGTTTGACTATGCTTTTCAATTCTAAGTGTTCTGATACATTTCTTTTCAGAATGTCTAGCTTTTTATCAAAGAAGTCTCTCATCTCCTACAATTACTATCTTATTTTCTCCCTTAAGTCTTCGTTTAATTCTTTGATTGTTTTAATAATCAGATTGTTGATACTTTTTTCTAGGTTTTCATCCATGTCCTTATCTGTGGGATCCTTAGCTGGTGAGTTATGGGTTTGAGGAGAAGAATTGCTTCCATTTCTTCATTTTCAGGGATGGGGAGTGAGCCTGTGATCCCTCTTAGGTTATTTTACTTTGGAGATGTTGTTGCATTGTGGGCTTTTTGTCTCTTTATTAACTTGTACTGGGTACAATTTGAGAAGTTGAGATTAATAGCAATCTTCTCAATCGATAGTTAATTATTGGCCTTTGTGATTTCTAGTACCTCATAAGATAAGGAATAAGACCACTAAGAGCACTCTATGGATACAATAAACAGTGTTGACCTTGGTATATTATTCCTTCTAAGACTGTTACCATGTTAATTACCACCTATGAGTAGAATGGTAGTTTTTACTCCTATCTTTGGTTACAACACTATTAACCATTATACTATAATGATTAAAAGTAATCAAGCAGTATCAAATTTGGCAATCACATCAGATTTCCATTCAGACCCTTCATATGGATGAATAAACAATATGTTCAGTTAATGTAAGACTATACCAAGTTACCAAAAATAAAAATCAAAATACAAAATTAAACAAAGGAAAGAAATAAAGAGGGGATGGGGAGGGTTGTGGTGGGGGATGGGAAAGGGAGGGTAGGTATGGAGGGTTCTAGGGAGATAATCAACAATGTAGTATACTCTTTACCACCCATGAGAAGTCGAATATTGTGTAAGTCTGGAAAAATCCCAAATATATATATTCAATTATATTTGTTGGGGAAATAATATAGAAGAATCAAGTGACTGGGTTAGTGGGCAATGTTGAGGTATCTATGGTTTATGATCAAATGCATATCATTTTGTTACTTTATATGCATTTATGATTGTATAGCAACTGAACTCTTAATTAAAAAATAAAAAAGTGATAAAAATAAACTCACAATAGTTTCAGCTGTGAAAAGGCGGATCTATTTTTTAAGCATAAATTTAAATTTACAGTTTTACCTGATAAGAGAGCAACATTATAGGAAATGAACAAGATAAAGTTGTCTCTCACTGCCTTCACTCAGGTTTTCCTTTGTGCATTTATGGCACTCAGAGGAGAATTTACCACTTCCCACAGTCACAGCTGGCACCACTCAGTCGTTCTTAGACTGTGTCCTCCAGGGCCAGGCAGGGCTGCTGCACACAGTAGCAAGGGGATCCAGGCTGAGGGTGCTCTGCCTCAGGTGTCTGCATCATTTGGAGCTCATGGCCTCCGGCTGATGCTGTGGGAAAGGTGGTTTGAAAATTGAGTGCTTTATTGAACATTATTCTCCTAGTTACAGAAAACTCTATTCTAAAACAAAACAAAACAAAACACAAACACCAAAATCATCTCCATCAAGCCTAACACTGGAAGAGATGAAAACGCCAACTTTGCATTTTTTCCAGAAAAAACTCATATACATTAGCACTCTTATGAGTTTGTGGACAATTCCAGGATTGTTCAATACTTTAGACCTTTTGTCTTCCTATAGTGTTAATATTACATATTATACTTCGATGGGTGGCAGGACGCTAGGGCCTTCTTAGTGGCTTGCCATTTCTGTTCCTGGGGGTCCATCTGGATGCCTCCTGCCTAGAATTTCCTGTTAGTATTCTTTCAGCATGAATTTACAATCAAGTGGTCAATTGTGCTTTTGTCAGGCATTTTAGCCTTCTGTGTTACAAATCCTATGGTGAAGAATTATTCTTTTGAGTACATAGTATATTATCTATTAATTCATTTAAATAATACAGGATTTTTTTATTCATTCAAGACAGTCTTACATTTAGGAGGGAATTGTTGTCAAACAATCATGATCACATGCATAATGACAGAGCAAGCCAAGGCTGATGCCATTTCATGGTCTCCCTTATTTGGCTTCCCCCTGAGTCCATGTTTCCCGCTACTTTACCTCATGTTAATTGGGTTTCTCATGGAAGTTGAAGGATCTCCATTGGGTTGATACCCAATGATACCATACTCCCTCCTTCCAGCAACCTTGATATATGTCTCCTATTCTCTTCCCCCTCCCTGCCACACTCCCTTCATCCTCCAGCATCATAGGCAAGGTACCCCCTGCTTGTGTAAAAGTTCACCCATGTTAAGGTATTTTTAACTTAGCCAACTATCAGTCTGTATCCAATTGTATTCTAGCTTTCACATATGAAAGAAAACATTTGGCCCTTGAGTCTCTGAGTTTGGGATATTTCACTTAGCATAATATTTTGCATCTCTATGCATTTCGCTGCAAATGATATGATATCATTCTCTCTGATACAGAGTAGAATTCCATTGTATATATGTACCACAGTTTTAGAATCCACTCGACAAGATTCTATAAATTTATCCTTTATTCCTCTTTCCAGTGCAATGAGATGTTCAAGTGCTGCCATCTTTCTTTGCTTGTAGGACTTAGACTGGCACTTCCTGTAGTGTGTAATGCTCAAGAGGTGTCTTGCAGCTTTTTTTTTTTTTATAGAGAGGAGAGGGAAAAAGAGATTGAGAGAGTGAGATAGAATCAATTTTATTTAGTTCTTTATGTTGCTTTTGGTTTTCCCACACTTTGTTGTGTACATGGTGCTGGGTTTCAAACTAGCATCCTCCTGCGGGCCAGGCAAGCTCAGTAACCACCAGGCCACCACTCCAACCACTCTTGCAGCTTTTGTGTAAAAAGGTTTCCACATTTTCTTTATCAGTCTCATTTTTCTGGAAATAGAATTTTGAATTGATAATTGCTTTTCAGTACTTTCTAGAGGTTGTTTCTCCTTTTCTGCACAGCAACAGAAACATAAAGTGGAAAAGTAACATACAGATTGGAAGAAAATATTTGCAAATCATGTATCTGAATTATCATTAATATTCAAAAGAAAGAAGCAACTCACATAATTTCATTGTTTTTTTATTTTATTGATATATTTTATTATTCTTTTGATTATTTTAAGAATGTGTAAGTTTCATGTATTAAAAAGCAACAAAGTTACTGGATGCACTAAGAAAGTATAAATAATAATACCTAAGATCTCACAAATACCTCTTTGATTCTTAAGATCTCAAGTATGAGAACCTGTGAAAATTTACTGAATTTCATGTCTTAATTATCCATGGCATTTTTATTATACCTTCAATGTATCTGCTGATTCTATAAACATGTGGAGAAGAGAGAAGGAAAGGATGGAGTGAGGAAAGGGAGGGAAGGGATGGATTAGGGGGGATATCAATGCAGCTGGAACTCTTGATTCCCATGAAAATCCTGACTATATACAGGCAGGCAGAGAAACTCAGAAATTTCAAAATTAATGCATTTGTACATGCTTCTTTCTATCTATAACATGTATGTAATGGAGAAGAGTTGTGAGAAAGGGGAGTGGACAAAGTGGGGAGATCCTGAACTAAAATTAGCCTAACTTACTTTGTCAGTATCCATGTATGCATTATTATGTAACATGATTCCCTCCAATATGTAAGACTATGTCAAACAAATTTAAAAATTTTCATTATTAAAACAAACTGTTTAATAAATAGGGAAAGGAACTGAAGAAACATTTCTGCAAGGAAGGTTTACAAATGGCCAATGGATACTTGCAAAAGTCTCCATTATTACTAAACATCTGAGAAATGTAAATGAAAACCTAACATCTTACATCTTTTAGGAGGAGTATTTTAAGAGACACTGAGTAACAGGAGTTGGCAAGGGTGTGGAACAAAGGAACTCTTTGTAGCATTTTATTTATTTATTTTTATATTAGTGCATTATAGTTGTGCATAATGATGGGATTTGTTGTCACATATTCATAGATGCACCCAATATAGCAATACAATTTGGTCAGTATCCATTCCCACTCCTGCACCCCTCTACCTCCCTCCTCCTGTCCCCTGAACTCTTGCCTCTCTTATGGGTCCTATATTTTTCCTAAAAAACCCAAGTACAGTGACATAATTCTTATATCTATGAAGAATATTTTTTATATTAATTACTATAGCATATATAGTGATATACTTCCAAGTGCTTGGAATGTACCTTGCTTTGTAGATTTTGTGGGAATGTAGATTTGTGCAGTCAGCATGGAAAACAATGTGGAAGTTTCTAAGGAAAC
Organism: Aplodontia rufa; assembly: GCA_004027875.1. Classification (NCBI taxonomy): domain Eukaryota; kingdom Metazoa; phylum Chordata; class Mammalia; order Rodentia; family Aplodontiidae; genus Aplodontia; species Aplodontia rufa. The sequence goes on along the minus strand of PVKS010051362.1, from coordinate 3,717 downwards.
TAAAAATAGAGCTCGTGTGTGATCCACAATCCTTCTGCTGGGTCTCTACTTAGACAATGAAGACACCAACTGAAGAAGATAGCAGAGTCCCTGGATCACTGTCAAATTATAGACAGTACCAAAGTGGAAACAGTCACAGACTCCATTAATCAGTGACTGGATATGGAAATAGGCTCTTTCTGCAGGGAAAACAGGGGAGACGATGGTTAGGAAGTCATTTCTAGCATCTTCCTATGGTCATTGCTAACATTCCCCCTGTGGTGATCGCCTGGTTCAATGGTGTTAAAGTGGAGAAAGACGTGAGTGATCCTTTTGGAGATATTGTTTAATGGTTAAAATATGCTGATGGTTTTATCAGAAGAGGTGAAAGAAGAAGTCTCAAAATAACACCGAGAACTTGCTTTGACTACCTGGAAGGGCAGAATTGTCATGTATCCATGAGAGATGCTTTGGGAAGAGAGATTTTGGCCAGGAAGATGTGGAATGTACATCTGGGTGTACTATTACACATGTGTATTAGATATTGCTGGGCATGATGCTCCCCCTCCCTGTGTACCTGCAGGGCATCAGGGCACCATTTTGATGGGTTAAAAGTGACCTTTTCAACTGTGATACTTCTAGAGATGGAGGTGGGCTCTGTAGGGTGGCAGGAGGGAGAGTGGAGACTTCATCCTCACCACATCCCCAGTAGATCCTGGAATAATATGAGAGAAATTCAAGGTTGAGTAAAAGCGTTAGAAAGGGTTGTCATGGTTTTCCCATTGATTAATTATTGCAGAAGAAATAATTTTTATTTGTTTATGATTAGGTTAATCTCCAAATTTCAAAAAGATTGTACTGTGGTTAGGTTTGTATCCCAATTTCACACAGAGAAAAATGTGCAAGCAGAAGGGAATGTCTAGAAGTTACCTACACCATCCCTCTGTATATACCAGCCTCTCACACAGCACAGGTCCTTGCTCCTTCTGCAGTCCTGACTCTCAGCTTTGCTACTTCTTCAGAAGGTGCCTGGATTACCTGTTTTGTCCTCCATATACCAGGCCAGGCGGCTGCAGCTGACAGGGACATTAATGACTTATGCCTGAGCTGTGGCTAAGGCTCTCATGGTCCACAGCCCTCAGCTACACCCTGCTCCCCTGAGTTCACAGCATCTTCCTCTTGTGACTCAGAGAATCTGCTGTGCTGCTGCCCACACCAAGAGTTCATATGGCAGCTGGGTCTCCTAAGCAGGGAGGTTTGTGTTCAAGGCTACACCACTGTGGGAGGTAATTGTATTCCTTGCCAACGGTAATACACTCCAGCATCCTCAGCCTCCACCCTGCTGATTTTCAGTGTGAAATCTGTCCCTGACTCACTGCCACTGAACCTGTCTGGGACCCCAGTGTATCGGTTGGATCTGAAATATATTAGTCACTGTGGAGCCTGGCCTGGCTTGTGTACAACCCAATGCAAAGCATTGATTCCACTACTGTGTAGGAGGCTCTGACTGGACCGGCAGGAGATAGAGGCTGTCTCTCCAGGGGTGACAGATAGGGATTGAGGAGTCTGGGTCAGTACAACATCCCCACTGGATCCTGAAATAAAGACAGAGAAGCAAGGTTATGTAGAAAAATTGTAAGACATTTATGTTTTACCTTTTCATATGTTTCAGGGTATTTTTCAAATTTAATCACCTAAAGCATCAATTTTAGAAAGGGACTAAGGTATTGTAAGCCATAAGAACCTTTCTGCAATTCACCCACAACTTCATTTTCCTGTAGACAATCTTCATCAAAGCCCAGTGCTTGCTCATTTTGGAATCTTCCTCTCACAGATCTGAACCTCTCCTTTCTCAACCTGGAGGACAAGATCTGCACATCTCACATGCACAGAGCACACAGGGGCAGCGGGGACTCCAGAGCTCACCTCTCTCCCATTTCTCTTCCTTATCTCCCTGTGTCCTCACCAGGGATCCAGAGCATCAGCAGCCCCAGGAGCTGAGCAGGGAGCCTCATCTTCAGAAGCTGAGTTGAGGAGTCCTGGTGAGTCAAGGAAGGTTAGAGCTGAGCTTTTATCTCAACCTAGAGAGCATATGCAAATCCCCTGGTAGGTGCTGTGGAGTGGAGTGATAAAGGGGAGGGGAAGGCCTGTCTTGTGAGGCCAGGCACATGAAATGTCTTCTGTACTTGGAGGAAACCCAGTAGAGATAACTGTTATGCTGCCTGTAGTGGACAGGAGGCCCCATCATGAAATCCTGGATCTGTAGGAGGTTATGGTGCTCATGGCCTGACACCCACATCATATGCAGGATATGGGGTGTGGGTGTAGATATGCTTTGTGGTGTGGAGTCCAACATGGATGGCTTTCTCCCAGAATATGAGAGAAGTTAACAAGTCCCACCTCATCACATCTATTGATTGTCTCAAATTTCTTTTCTTTTTATTTTTTTGGTACTAGGTACTGCACCCAGGGGTGCTTAACCACTGAGCAACATGCCCAGCCAGCTTTTTTTTTTTTTTTTTTAAAGAGAAAGGAATAGTGAGAGAAAAAGAAAATTTAGCTTTTCATGTGGCTTTTATAGCTCTAACACCATTGTGTATGTGGTGCTGGGGTTTGAACCCAGGTCGTCACACATGCCAGGCTAGCACTATAACTTCTGAGCTACCACTCCAGCCCCCACAGCCAGTTTTACTTTTTATTTTGAGACAGGATCTCGCTAGGTTTCTTAGGGTCTCACTAAGTTGCTGAAGCTTGAACTTGTTATCTTCCTGCCTCAACCTCCCAAACTGCTAGGATTCCTGGCTTTTGCTGCCATGCCCATGTGATCTGAATACTCTCCTAGCAACAGCATGCAGTTGAGCTAGCTCAAGAGCCTTTAGTGGGGCTGGAGCAGTGGCTCAGCAGTTAAGGCACTTTGCCTGGCATGTGTGAGGACACAAGTTTGAACCCCCAGCACCATGTTCAGAACAAAGTGTCAGAGCAACAGAAGACTCATGAAAAATGAAATAGAATTGATTCTATCATGGTCCCTTTCTCTTCTAAATAAAAAAAAAAAACTTTTGGTGTCTGCTGTCATCAAGAGATATATAATATTGAAAGAAACAGTGTTAGACATAGTCTTTTCCTAGACCAGTGAATGAAATAAAAACACTCCAGGCTTGAGAACTTGCTAGAGGTTAAAAAAAAAAAAAAAAACTGTCTTTTAGGTAGACAGCCAGTATCTCTGTTTAAGGAAAGAGAAGGGGCCATGTCCCCTGAGATAGTGAATGTGAAAATCTAGGGAGCTAGATTTATAAACTGGTGATTATCCTGTCCTACTCATTCCTATGTGTATAGCAAATCAGTCATAAAACATTTCCCAAGAGAAGAAGTCCCTGAGGTTACTGGACAGAGTGTATAAGTGAGGATTCTATGTTAGCTTTTTCTGTATGGTGATAGAGAATTCCTTCCCCATCTGCTCTTGCTTGTCAGGGACCCTGGGCAGCAGGAGTCATGAGTCCAGAGTTTAAAAGGACATTCCTGTGTTATAACAGGACTGAATCCTGTCTCTCCCTGTCTCAGGGTAATTTCATCTGCACTGATGTTCTCCTGGGCTTTGCTCCAAGTTGATCACTGGGGAAACAGACTGAGCCCATCTACACCGGGACAGTAGTTTCATATTCTTCCACTGAAGCTAGGGGAGCGTGAACCTGGTTAGTGTTTGTCCAACAAGGCTGTGGTGCTTTTCCTGACAGCCCA
>PVKS010051361.1:0-11174 GCA_004027875.1 Aplodontia rufa | reverse complement strand
ATTCAATGCAATCCCCATCAAGATACTAATGTTATTCTTTACAGATATAGAAAAAGCAAATCTCAAATTCACTTGGAACGACAAGAAACCCAGATAGCCAAAACATTACTAAACAAGAAAAGACAAAACAGGTAGGTTCACAGTACCAGATCTAAAATTATACTACAAAGCTGTAGTAACAAAAACAGCATTGTATTTGTATCAGAATAGGAATGGAGACCAATGAAATAGAATAGAAGACACTGAGACAAACCCACAAATCTTTAAACATCTGATCTTTGACAAAGGGGGTCAAAATATAAAAGGGAGGTGAGAGAGCCTATTAAACAAATGGTGCTGGACAAACTGTATAGCCTCTCAAAGAAAGTTGAAATTCAATTCTTATCTCTCACCTTGCACTAAAATTAAATCTAAATGGATCAAGGAACTGTACAAGACACCATACAAATGCTAGAAGAAAAATTAGTAGCAACACTCCAGCATATGGCAGTAGGCAAAGACTTTCTCAACATGATACCCAAAAGTGAAAGAATTAGAGTCAAGAATCAATGAGTGGGATACCATTAAAATAAAAAGCTTTTGCTCAGCCAAGGAATTTGTCAAAACTGTCAAGACAACCTATAATGGGAGATAATCAAGGCCTGTGATTCCTGTGATAGGGGACTAATATCCAAAATTTTACCCAAAAAATGGGGTTATCAGTTTTTAAGCTATATCAGTATCAATATCCTAGTTGTAGTATTGTGATATAATTTATTAACATTGGGAGGAACTGAGTAAAGGGAACACAGATTTTATTTTTTTTCACAATTTCTATTAAAATAATCATATTTTTAGCAAAAATCAAAATATTTTCACAGAAATTACATTTGCTTGTATATAGTTAAATAAGAATTTCTAGTTATAACAGTTTGTACTCCTTCTATGGAGAGTACTTACAAGGGTACTTCTATCATAATTAAAATTTGGAATTATATGCTTTGGATTAAAACTGACCTGCAGACGTTAACATGCTGAAAATTACATACATATCATAATATTTAAGTGAGTATTTTAATTGTAAAATATTGAAAAGAATCAAAGTATCCAAAGTAGAGAACTAGATGAATTATGACACATATAATTGCGAATAAATTGCAGGTTTAAAGAACATACATGTATACATCTACACACAAATGAAAGTATGTAAACCATAACTAGCAGAAAACACATAAAGTGCACAAATAATATACATATACATTGTATATATGTATATATAAGCACATATACAGACACACATACATGGTTAAATATTGTGAATCCCAAGATTTTATGTTAAATGGCAAAAGCAAAATGCATTATAATGTGTGCTAAATGTGTGCATTATTAATGTGCTAAAATTTCTGTTTAAAATTTTCCTCTATAGGCATGTTACCTCTGAATGTACCAAAAGAAACTGGTAACAATTGTCATCACTGGAAAGAGACACTGGGTATCAAGTAGACAAAAATAGAAGGAATACTGTACTCCCTTTGTATATTTTGAATACTATATAATTAGTAGTAAATATAAGATAAATTTCAAAGAAACAAACCCAGTGTTGAAGCAACGGTACATAGTAAGATCTTCAGGTGACTGTGAACTAGTAACTCTGATAACATAATTGCATATTCATCTTCTTCTGCGTATAAACTTGGCTATGTAGCTTCTAAAGAGAGAGAGAGCTCTACTCCAACCTCTACTCTAAATTCTGCCCTTATCTATCTAATTTCATTTTTGCCTGTTCATTTGAATGCTTCAGTGAATCACACAAATCAACACTGTCTAAACTAAACTTATTCCCTCTCCAAGCATGCTCCACTCATAATGTTCCCAACTTAGCAAATAGAATGAGATCCAACTAATTGTTCCAACCAGAATTTTGAGGCTCACAATGATTTTTTCCTTCACCTCTATCCTCCATTTTAAATCAGTTATCAAATCCTGTGTATCACTGAAATGTCCCTCAAATCATTTCTCTCTTCAACCACACTACCACAACCCTGGGTCAAGCTATAATTGCTTTTCAACTTAACTACTATGGGGAGTCCTTTACCTAAAACCCTACAATTACTTTTCTAATTCCAAACCATCTTTGTAGTATAACCAGACTCATTCTTTAATGCCTGTATTATAACCTAACTTCTCTATTTGAAACACTTTAATATCTTATAATTGGATGTTTACAAACCCTCCATAATCCATCTATGGCTTAGCTTTCCAATCTGACCTTTCCTATTTCTTTGATCTGATCGTCCAGGGAAATTTTCAATTTCACAAATGCGCCAAATTGTTCTCCAATAAGGGACTTCACTCATCCTTCCCCCTTTCCCTTTATCATCCTTTATTTCCCCTACCCTTCATGTAAAACTCTTATTTGTCCTTTGAATCTAAGCTTATCTCTAAGTGAAACACCCATTCATTTATTTGATAATCATGACCATCTACCTCAGCCATTTCTCCTATCATTACCCTGGATTTCATCATTATTATTAATTTCAACCCTCCATAATCTCATTATCAAGCATCCTAGACTACAGCTACCAACAGCTGACATCATCACTTTCTCCAATACCATAATTTCTATAATCTTCAGTCCCTAAAATCTAATTGTTTTTTCCTCACTACTTGCTGCACTCACTTACTTCCTTACTCACCTTAAGTTCCATGAAATATCTTTATAGTCACTCCCTTTCATCATTATAGTCCTTGACTAACCAGTGTTTCATTCCTTCACCTAGAATATCCTAAACTATTCTCAACTTATTTTGCATTTATACCTTTGCAGATGATCATGGCTGGAGGAAAATACACATGGATCTAAATTCATTAATGGTCAATTGCACTGCAATCTTGAAGATACTATAGACCCAGGTGCCAGGCCCACCCACCTGCTCCCCTGACATCTAGCCAGCCTGCCCCAACACATAAAACAGTGTCCAGCACATTTCAGGTGCTTTCTGTACTGTTACTGAATTAACTAATAGTTTATTGCCTATTCAATGTTTGTTGACCTCACGAGGTCAGATTGGCATTTTTTAAACATTCTAATCTACAATCTATGCATAACATAGCCCAAATGTGATGCTAAAATCAAAAGGGCTTCCCCATTTTACCAGAGGACATGGCAACCTAGAAAATTAGCAATGTATATTTGCTATGAATGGTTTTTAACCACATAGGACAGTTGTTTCAGCAAATCATTTTTGGCTCAACCTCCTCTAAATGATATTAATGATTATTAAGGATTTATTACCATTAGAAACAGTCCTAAAAATTTAATTATGATTGGTGAATCAACATAGAAGACTAGGAGCGACACTCTGCAGACATGAATACAAAGGAATATTCTGAATGGAATGGAAATTTTTAATGTTTTATTAGTGCATTATAGTTATATGTAATAGCAGAGCTAATTTTGACATAATCATACATGTATGGGATATAAGTTGCTCCATTTCAGTCACCAGTACTTCCTCTTTCTCTCCACTCTTCTTGTTCCCCTTCCTCTATTCTACTGGTCTTCCATTTTTTATTTCTTTTTAAAATTGTTTCTTGATACATAAACAAAAAGGTGGAATTCACTGTACTATAGTCATATATATATATGAATATCCCATATGTAGCATAATTTGGCCAATTTCATTCTACAGTTCCTCCCTTTTCCTGCCCTTCCTTCCCTCCCCCTCTATGCCCTTCCTCTATTCCACTGATCTCCCTTCTTTTAAATGGATTTGTTATAGGAGAGGGATAAGGATTTATTTCAGGAAACAAAACAGCCAAAAGACATAACTGACGCATATAATCAAGGATTGGGATTTACATACGTGAAACTACACAAGGAAATACATTATACTAGAGTTCACAAATTATTTTTTCTTGGATGATATTACAATCCCTCCTTCACTAAAAATAATAATACTGCAGTTATATAATTATTTAACAATAAAAGCAATGACTTACTATTAACTTTGGCAGTACAATCTACTACCTTCACAAATCTGACCTTGATGTGTGCTTAAAGATTACTCACCTAATTCTTTTCTCTCTCCCTACTTCCTTCTTCCCTTTACTATCTTGATAATATGCATCACATACCACCACTTCCACCATCACATTCACTAAACAGTTATACACATTTATTTAATTACAAAATACACTTACCATTGATCAAATTAAAAAATGAATTTTAAAAAGATGAGGTTATTAAAAGTTTTCTCAGTTAATGACTTGTGCCATGAGCCCCCCTATTGTTATATCCAGTAATTTTCACAACCTAAATTCCAAAGAGGCTCCCAAGTTGCTCTAATTCACCCATTGCTGTTATCCCAACCTCCTGCTGTGAGAAAAATTTTACTCAAATATCATTTTTTCTAAGCTATTTTGTTCTGCACTTCCCTCTGAATGTACCTCAGAATGAATACAACTTTCCATTCAAAAGAGTTATCCAAACATCAGAGATCAATTGTATTTATTATCTCCTTGCATAAAATTATCAGAGATAGATGTGGCTATTCAAAGACTCCTACATTCACATTTATTACTATAGTTATATCTTAAGTGTAGTATTGAATCCCTTATTCTAGGCACAGGAGAAAACAGACTGAATCCTCTTAAAACTCCCCAGTGGCAGCTTGGGCATTAACATCTTGGGATTTTCTCTCCAAGGATTTATTTTCTCCATATTTCTCTTTACATAACTCTCAATTTATTCCCTTCATTTTTTGTGCTTACATAAACCATTACATAAATTTTTTAGATAACAATAAATGGGGGGGGCAAAGCCCTCTCAATCATAACAAATGAATAGTGATGATAAAAGAAAAAGAAGATATTGTTCCTATCCTTGAGAAATCTAATACCTAGGGAATACAAAAAGTGAAAAACTTTGAGCGATATTATGAAAACCAAAAATGATGAATTATAAACTGAGATCTATAGAAAAGGGGGAAGATTTGGGTAATTTGCAATCCATCAGTGCAGAATGAATAGTGGAAATCAAACTGGTTAACTTACAAACAGGAATTAGTGTTTATATAGACTCCTGGCAGAAGTGATTCTAAATAAGGAGTTTATTAAAATAATGCAAAATATCTAATTGCAGTCATTATTTGTTCTATTGATTAATATTACTTCTAAATGCAAATAGAGGAATGATGTTTCCTGAACTGTGTGTCAATTCAACAAGTAAAATCAATTTTACATTTTATTAGAATTGTTATGATGAAAGTTTTCATTTCAATACTATACTTGTTTTCTAACTTCCAAAGTTGTTTTTCTTGCTTCTAAGTTTTCAAGTTCTTGTCTTTTCCATTCACTCTCTTAAATTTCATTGTAATGTATCTTGATTTGGGTCTGTTTTCATTTATTGTGATAAACACTTGGGACTAAAGTCTAAATTTTATCTATAAACTCAAATTTTCTTTTGATTTCAAAACAAATCCTTACTGTCAGTTCTTTCAGAATGTGAATGAAGTTGTTGGAAAGCCTTGATTAATAGCCAGTGTTCTCACTCTCCTTCCATCTTCCTTGTCATTACTTCTCCTTTGGTTCTACTTTGGTACTTTTGTCCTACTTTTGTATGACTTTAATCTTTTAATCATTTATAAAATTATTTATTTCTAAGAACTGTTTTGTGTTCTCTTTAAATATATAGTTATGTGTAATTCTATTCCTATTTCACAAATACCATATATTTTTACATATTTTAGATATTATGAAGAACAGCAGTAGTGAAACTTTTAGGTCTCTGGCTCTTAGCTTTCATGGTTCCATTGATTTGTCCTCACAGCACTTTGCTCAGTAGGGAACTTACACTTATTTTTGGTAAAGTTTTCTGAAATCACATCTACCCCAAGATTGCAACTGTCATACTGCCAGGATTTTACTTTCCTTCTTCATTATGTCTTCAATGCCTAATAGATTGTATGATTCATCCAAGGCCTTGGAACATACACTGGTTGATGGGCTATATATGTTTGGTTTGGGCAGTGAAATGACACTGTCCCTTGGTGTCCTTCTTAGCTCTGACCCTAGCGGCCTTCTTTCACACAACATTCTGGGACACTGAAACATGTCACTTGGATAGATTATAAACGTAACCTAATGGACTAAGAATCAGCAGAAGATGAGTCAACAAGGCCCCTGAGAGAAAACCTCTTGGTCCCATTGTAGCCTCACTTCCTCTTTGACCTCTCTGAATCTCCCTTTTCCTGCCAGTACAAAGGATCACATACTGGGCTCCTCAAAATTTTGCTTGAACATTACATTTGACCATCTGAGTAAATAACATGCTATGCCTGAGATATAGAAAATCCATTATTCACAGCTATCATCATTATATTGATTGTTACATTTAGATTGCTTCCATTCTTTTGCTTTTATAAATCACAATTCAAAAAACATCCTTGAATATATGTATATATACACATATATATTCGAATATACATATGTGTGTGTGTATATATATATATATATATATATATATATATATATATGAGAATATATGTAATTATGTTTCTAGGATAAATTCCTAAAAGAGAAATTTCAATTATGCATCAAAAGGAAGCATATTTGAATTGTTCAGATGTTTTACAAAAAGCCACTTGAAGAACTTTTGTACCCCCATATTATAATCCCATCAAATTTTATGTCAGTGTATTTCCCCTAACTCTGGCCAATATTCTCACCATTTACTTAGAGCTTTGCCAAACTAATTAATTACATTTTAGTACCCATTTCAAGTTTCAGGTTCTCATATATTTCACTGATACATTCATTTGATATTTGCATTTACTGTTTTCCAATTCATTGTCTAATATTCTTCATTTTTCAACTGGTGTTATACATTATTTTTCAATATACATAAAAATATTGAATTTAAGAAAAAAGAAAAAGCAGCTCCTGGAATTTGGAAATTGTTCTGACACAGCAAAGCCTTGGTGTTGTTAAAAGCTGTCCTGGTGTGCACAGCTGAACCATGTGTTGCTCCTGTTGGACATAAAAAACAACATAATACAAGGTAATTCTGCAACCCCAATAAAATAAAACCAAAAACAACAAAAGATAAGTATGTAACTTTTTCTAAGCACATGCAAAAACAAGGCATTTTGCAAATCACAAAATACTAAACATCTCCCTGAACCAGCAAATATGAATGACAGCTGCTTCATTACCAACTTCAAATTTATCCTTGCTGTGTCTATACTCATTATGGGTAAGAATGACTGAGAGACTCCGTGAAAGAATTGTTCCAGTTTCTTGACAACAGCCAATCTAGAAGGAACCCCCTAGTTCCTTAGCTCTCCCCCATATCATCCATCCAAAGCGCCAATCCAGAATTACATTCTAACACCTTCTTTCTGACTAAGATAGCCCATAGCTTCCCAGGATATGCATTCTCTTTTGCTGCAATAAGAAACAAACCCAAGTTGTTCAACTACAGGTGTGTGCTTGGTGGTCTTTAGCTGAAGGATATTTTCTCTAAAAAAGTGTTATATGTCTTTGATCATGGGCATGCATTTGTGAATTTGTATGCATATAGTTGACATGAAGATGTTTGCTTTTGTTTTTGGATTTTCATCTTTGGCTCATACTAAAGATGAAAACTCTACAACTGCAAAACTCTCCCTCTAGATAAAGATAAGGAGAGAGACTCCAAGGATAAAGAGAAATATTCGAATTTGAGAGAAAAATGGTGTTGGAGGTGGAGGGGGGAGATGGGCAAGACATAAAAGTTCTAAGGTGAAGTTCTAAGATTTAAATCTTTTACTGACAATTTTAAAGATATGTCTACCTGGCTTACAGGATATTTTAAATATTATCATCCTCAATAGAAACTTTCTCTTGAGCTAAGTGAAGGCCTATGTGCCTCCCTATCCAAGTTAAAGAAAATAATATCAAAAGTTCCGGTGAGATATAGTCAAAGATTACCTCTGATAATGGTATTTCTGAAATTTAGGACCTTGAAGTGATAAATCATTTTTTTATTAATCTGTACACTCTATAATCATTAAAATATACATTCAGTTTTCTTGGGCATTGTATGTTTTAGGGATATACCTAAGCCACATAGATAAATCTATGGTTAGAAAAAAAAAGAAAAAAGATAAAAAAATTTTAAAAAAAGATAAATCTATGCTTTTCAGTGAATATGATTTCCTCCATATCTGCTGGTTCCATACCCATTGATTCAATCAACAGTGCATCAAAAATACTCTAAAAAATATATCTGCATGGAACATGTACAAACATTTTGCACATGTTTGTTGTTCCCTAAAGAATCTTGTATACCTACTTACATGGAATTTGCATTGTTTAAAGCAGTTTAAGTAAACTAGAGATGATTTAAAGTGTACAAGTATTTGTGTATAGGTAATATGCAAATACCACATCATTTCACATAAGGAACTTGAGCATCTTTGGATTTTGATACCTGTGCTCATTCTGAAACCAAATCCTTCATAGATCAAGGGATGACCTCCTAAATTCTGAATTACAATGTATCTTTTTGGGTGAGAGAATGGAAACTATGAATACTCCTGCTATGCATAATCAAAAATGTTAACTACTAGCTCTGCATGGCTATTTATATTTAAATTAATTGAACAAAATAAAAATCAACTGTTTGTTGTGAATGTGGCAGCTAGCCACATTCCAGGTACTAAACAGCCAAATGTAGCTGTTGATTATCATATCATATTGTACAGTTCAGATAGAGAACAATTTGGCCATTATAGAATGTTCTCTTGAGAGCACTGCTGCTATAAACTGAAAGTTTATATATCCCAAAATTTCTATGTTGAAACCTAATCCCCAATGAGATAGTATTTGGAAGTAGGGATTTTGGAAGGTGATTAGATCATAAGAGCAGAGCTTTTACAAAAGCTCTAATGTGGGTATCAATTCCATTCATGACAAAACTACATTGCCCCTTGTCTACCACAAGAAGGACATAGTGAGAAAACATTCATCTATGAGGAAGCTGACTCTCACTGGACAATGAGTTGTCCAAAACTTTGATCTTGTGTTTCACAGCCTCCAGAACCATGAGAAATAAATTTCTGTTGTTTATAAGCCACCCAGTCTTTGATATTTTTGTTATAGCCACCTCATGGACCAAGATATCTAACTGTTCTGGATGCCATGTGGTCCTCAAGTTAAGTGCATTAGATCCATTGATTTAAATGAAAGGGCCAACAGTATTTCCTGTACAGACTGCATCAGATTTTTGTCTTGGATATGGATACATAAACATAAATGGGTCAAGAGTGAATCTATCTGGTATGTTTAGGCACAAAATATGCCCAATCCAAAGGGGAAACATATGTCCTTCCAGCTCTGTTCCCAGAATTATGACATCCTCTAGCATCAAAGTTCCCAGACAGTGGGTTCCTTTCTACAAGAGCCCAGTTGTAAAGCATTAGCTAAGTTTTTGAAGGCAGAAAGTCCAGCTCAGTGGGGGGAATTTTTTAAATGAAGAAAATGCAAAGAAGATGGGGCCAACTGGGATTTCTCTTCATGGTTTATTAGAGTAGCAGTTCCTAAGTATGGTTTATGGAATACTTAGAGGTGCTTTCACAGGATCCACAGAGTCAAAACCATTTTTATATTACTAAGACATTATTTGCACTAAAGTAAAACATGTCAAGGCTGGAAGTTGCAGTACCAAATCATAATAGTAGAATTATCATACATTTCATCACCTCTTAGTTGCAGAAGGAAAAAAAGAAAAATTCAATTTCATTTAAACACATCCTAGTTCAACTATGAAAAATTATTAACTTAATTAAATCTATATTCCCAAGTCCACATTTTAAAAATATCTGGTATGAATAAATTGGAAGTAGAAATAAAGTGCTTCTACCATATTCCAAAACAGAATGTTTGAATCAATGAAAACCATTCTCCTTTATGGAATAGCATTTTTATGTGAAAGAATGAATGACAAAAGTATGATTAGTTAAATGGTGTTTAGTTGGCAAATTTTCAAAAATGAACATAAGCTGGCCCTTTGAAAATATTCCACCATCAGTATTTTTGTCAATGATAAAATGTAAGTTCGCAAGGAAAATTAGAATTTTGGAGAATTTGTATCTAGCACTGTAAGCTTGACATTTTCCCAAAATTTAACACTTTTTCTGGTGGAATCTGTGGTAATAATAACAAATGCAATTTTTAATAATTAGTAACTAAATGTGTCAAAACAGGAAGATCTATATAGCTTGTTAAAACAATGCATGACTTTTTAAAAAATACATATGGAATTTAATGCAACAGAATACAAAATATTCAATTATATTGTTTCATGTTCTACATTGCAAATAACCTTTAAGAACCTAACACGTGTGTTGCCTTATTGTAGTATCAAAGATGAATATCCACGATTATTTGAAAACATTATTAAAAGTAATTCCTCCTGCGAATTGGTGTGAGACTGGATTTTTTTTCCCATATACTTTAGCCAAAATAACAGTTTAAAGGCAGAAGTAGATATGAAAATTCATTGGTCGACAAGAAAAGGACTTGCAAAAAGTCAAAGTGTAAAAAGATCCACTCTTTCTCACCATATTGTTTTATTTTGGAAAACAGTTATTTCTCATAAAGCTATTATTTCTGTTAATACACAATAGGTGATTAGTATTCTAAATGCATTATTTTAAAACAATTTTGATTTCTAATGTGATAAATATTGGTACATAATAATACATATAAACATAATTACCTTTGGAATCCTAATTCGTAAACGCATACTGAGATCTGGAAACCAAAACGTTGGACCACTTCGGACTTAGGTCCAGGACCAGGAATCTGGAAGACGACGTTGGCAGGAGGAGAGAAGTCAGGGCAAAGCCCCAGGTCCCAAGGTTGGCTCTCCAGGTCTCACGCTGGAGCACAATCTCTGGGCTGAGGAAGCACAGTGTTGGGAATTCCGCATCTTCCCAGAGTTTCACTTCTGGGTCTCTCAACCTGCATGAGGTCCTTCTGCCTGGACACTCAGGGTGCGGCCCCTGGGCTTATTCCCATAGCGTGCCGGGTTACTAGAGAGGCCAAATCACTTTCACATTATAAAGTCCGCCTGAACAGACTGAAACCAATACTCCCCAATCCGGAAGTGTCCGGGTCCCGGCGCCCCGAGCGCCGCTCTTGCAGCTCCC
>PVKS010051360.1:0-11172 GCA_004027875.1 Aplodontia rufa | reverse complement strand
AAAGTTTATTTTGTAAACATTCCATGTGTGTTTGAGGAAAATGACTATTCTCCAATTATGGGCCCAGTAATCTATACATGTATTCACTAAGTCAGGTTTAAGGTTGCAATCAGTATGCTTGCTGGTTTTTTTGGTCTGTTTCTGAGAAGTGTTAAAAATCTCTCACAATTGCAGAGCATGGTCATGAACATCTGTAATCCCAGCAAATCTGAAGGTTCAGATAGGAGGATCACAAGTTCAAGGCCAGCCTCAGCAACACAGCAAGGCCCTAAAAAACTTAAGACGACCCTGTCACAAAATAAAAATGAAAAGGGCTGGGGATATAGCTCAGTGGTAAACAAACCCCTGGGTTCAGTTCCCAGTACCACTCCCCTCAAGTCTCCATGATATTATGGTGGTGGCTATGTCAAGTTCTCCCTATAATTCAGTTAATTTTTGCTTTGTATGTACATTTTCAAGGTTATTTCATCAGATTCACACAAATCTAGAATTGTTATAGCTTCCTAGTGAACCAAACATTTATCATTATGAAGTGACTCAATCTAATACAGTTCTACTCTTTGCTTCAACGTCTATTTTGATAAATCTCATTATAACTTAATAAGCTTTCATTTGATTAATATGTGCCTGGTACATTTTCCCACATGCTTATTTTCCCTTCTAAGCCATTATGTTTTAGGTCTGCTTCTGCAAACAGCATGAAGTACAAATTTGTGTTTTATATCCCGTAGGAAATCATGGTCCTTCAACTATAGAATTTCGTTCATTTACATTTACTTTTTTTCTGTTGTGGTTAATCAAATCCAGGGCCTTGTTTATGTTATACAAGCACCTTATCATTGAGCTATATCCCTGGTCCCAATTTACTTCTAATATATTTATATAAGCATAAATCTACCATCTGATTTTGTGTTTTCTATTTGACTCATTTTTATGTTTCTTGTTCTCTCCTCTCTTCTTTGAATTGTTGTGGGTAGGGGCTGGAGCAGTGGCTCAGTGGTTGGAGTGCTGGCCTGGCATGCGTGAGGACCTGGGTTCAAACCCCAGCACCACATACACAACTAAGTGTTGGAGAATCAAAGGCCATATGGAAAAATAAATAAAATTGATTCTCTCTCTCCCTCTCTTTTTAAAAAAAGCAATAGTGTCAAGATTATCTTTAAAATATTGTGAGGGATCCTTTGGTCTTTTTTTTCATTATAGGAGTATCTTTGATCCTTTGTAATATTGTCATAATAGTACCTACCAGAAGGTTTATTATAAGGAAATGTGAGATGAAGACACTCACATGAAATATTTATGTAATGCATAGCACATAGTAAGTACTAAGAAATGGGAACTATTATTAGAATTTCTAGTACTCTTTAATCTTTATGGTTCCCTCATAGCTCATGGTTCCGCTTCTGTTGTTCTCCTTTCTGCTGGCATTGTCCCATTTGTTCTCAGTCCTTTTTCTTTCATTTCTCCTTTGCTCAATTTCCTGTTTGCTCTTACCCTTTTATCCCCAGGCCAATTAGTGTGCAAGCTGCAACAATGAAGCCATTTGGGGAAGAGAGTCAGTGTGGAAGAGCACACTAGGGACAGGAGGAGAGTCTGCAGTTCCTTGTCCACTGATTCCTACTCCACAAGGTGGCAAAGGTACTGCCCAGTACACAGTCAACTTTGCGTGCCACTTCAGGCTGTCCATGGTGAAACTGGATCAGATGGGATCATCCACTTCTGTGAATGGCAGTACAGGCAACAGAGCTCACCAGCAAGGGTACAGATTAATTTTTTTTTGCCTTTTCCCCTATAGAGGACAGCTGGATTCTTACTCTGGACTCTTAAGGAGTTCTGTTGTGGAAGTATGGGTGTTGCCTCACTAGGAATTTGTATATGCACAAACCAGAGCCTGGAAAGAGGAACCATTTGTACTCAAACACAATGTGGTCAGAGGAAAATTTTGTCATCATTGTTGTAACAGAGCTGCAACTAAATTTAGCAAGCTGTATATATGTTTTCATGCTGATTGGAGAAAACAACTCATTTTCTTTCCAAAAAATAAAAAGTCCCCAAACGAAAAAAGAAGACCTCTTCTAATTTGGTATTTGATTCCTCACTCTAGTTAGTTTAGATATTTGCTTTTTCTGTATATCCTTTGTAGCATGACACTCTTTCAAGATATATTGTGTGAATGGAGGAGCACTGGCACTTGGTGGAATTTTGGGTGCTTTTCTGTTCTCTGGTGATTTCCACACTTGGATTGAAATAAACAGAGGTGCTGAACTTCCATATTTCAAACGGGTCTCACTTGATTTTGACAGTCTAAACTTTCAATGGCAATTAAACATATGCTTTTATTCTTTCTGCTAAATTATATGGGTTTTTTTAACTTCATGATAAATTTTAGACTCTGTTGGTAATTTTTGAAATTTCCTTATTAAAAAAGTGCCATTTCATCTCATAGTGTAGGTAAAATGCAATATATGCCCAGGGACTCAGAATGACTGTTAGCATTAGATAATAACAAAATGTCTTTCTATGATTCAGAAATTCTAAAAATAAATTATATGTAGTCTATCTTATCTTTCTTCATCAAGGAGAATGCTGCTGTCTGCATATTACAGCAATTAAAGGAGCAATTTGATTTCTTACAACCCATAGAAAGTATTTGAGGAGTAGGATGTGAGATAAAGACATACTGAAAACAGGCACACAGGGATGCAGAGAGAAACACATTTAAGAAGGAAAAGAGTTTTAGGAAAGAGTGAGAAAATGAATGGAGAAAAGCAAGAGACAAAGAATATGAATGGGGGAGATGAGGAAAGGAGAAAGGCTCTTTCAATTTTAGTATCCAGATAAAAGAATTATTATTAGTAGTAGTATTAGTAGTAGTTGTTGTAGTAGTATTTTATGATTTTGTGGTGGTAGAGGTAAAAGTCAAGGCCTCCAAAATACTAGACAAGTGGTCTACCATTGGACTCTATTCCCAGACCCAGACAACTATTTAATTTGAAGCAACTAATGGAGTTTTCCTTCCCCTGGTGTGCTCTGATCTCAGGACATTTTTAAACTCTTAAAAGTTGTTGAAGACCTCAATCCTGCTTTCTTTCCCTCTTTCGCACAAGAATTCTTCACTCCTTCCTTAGCTACCTATCTGAAAGTTTACTTCCTACGGAATCTAACCTGTGACAACTATCATAGTGTCTGCCATATTATTGCTTAAACCATTGAAGCAGTTAGTTTCTGTAGACACAAGTGTACTTGACTTTAAACAAACTAAATCTAGCAACTTTCTTTGTAAGCAAATTCTTTAATTCTCTTAAGGCATTTAACAGGTACTATGACTTATTTAAAATGAGGTAAAATAAAATATAAGACATAAACCTTGGGGAGATGCAAATCAAAACCATAATAAGATACTGCTTCACATCCATTAGGATGGTTATTATTTTAATACACCAGAAAATCCGGGCATGGTGGTGCATGCCTTTAATCCCAGTGATACAGGAGGCTGAGGCAGGAGGATCACAAGTTCAAGGCCAGCTTCAGCAACTTAGGGAGACCCTCAGCAATGTACAGAGACTCTGTCTCAAAATAAAAGTTAGAGGGGACTGGGGATGTGGCTCAATGGTGAAGCCCCGCTAGGTTCAATCCCCAGTATAAATTTTTGGGTTCAATTCCCCAAATAGTTAAAAATAAGTAATAGAAAACCAGAAAGTAGCAGTATTGGCAAGGATGTGGAGATGTGGGAATCTTTGGGCACTGGCTGGTGGGAATGTATAATGGTACAGATGCTATGGAAAACAGCATGGAGGTTATTCAAAAAATCAAATGTATGGCTATGGATATAGCTCAGTGATGGAGCACTTGCTTAGTGTGTGTGAGGCCCTGGGTTCAATCCTCAGCACTAAAAAGAAAAAAGAAAATTAAATGTATAACTGCCATATGATCCTACAATTACACTCTTACGCATATACCCAAAAGAATTGAGAGTAGGGACTCAAACTGATATTTATACACCCATGTTCATAGCAACTTTACTCATAACAGTCAAATAGTGGGAACAATCCAAATGTTCATCAGTGTGATATTGAAAGCTCAGTCCTTGTCTCCAATGCAACTCCAGTAATGAAAATAAGATTGTGTGAGAAAGGAAAAAGAAGTTTTATTGCTTTGCTAGCAAAGCAGAAATGTAAGGACTCATGTCACAGAGACTGAATTCTAACTGCTAGGGGGAACAGAAGGCTTTTAAATAGGGGATCCAAGGGCTCTTTTCCAGGTATCATCAGTAGATGTGATGTTCAACTTTGCCCTTAAGAGAGCTGTTTTATCAGTTACTTTGTTCAGATGGACAGAAAACAGAGAGACAGACAACTTTGCTTAGGAAAGGAAGAAGGGCAATTTTGTTTTCCTCACAGTTAGGGAGGGAAAAAGGGAAAAGAGGAAAGAAAAGAAAACACGTCAGTTTAAGAATAAGCTGCCAGTGGTAAAGCAGCATGGTTTACATTAAAAACAAAGTGGTGGGCTGGAGTAGTGGCTCAGCAGTTACTGCACTTACCTGGCGTGCATGAGGACCCAGGTTTGAACCTCAGCACCAGGTACACAACAAAGTTTTGGAGCAATAAAAGACACATGAAAAACAAAATAAAATTGATTCTCTCCCTCTCCCTCTCTCTCTCTCTCTCCCTCCCTCCCTCTCTTAAAAAGAAGAAAGGAAGAAATATTGATTCTATTGGATTTGGTAAATGATAGACAATGAAATGTAGGGATGGAGGAAAGAAATGAATTTAAACCAGGCACTGTCCCTTTCTCTAAAAAACAAACAACAAAACATAAGGTGAACCCTTGTTACAAATGGATCAATGGATAAATACAGTATATATATATATACACACACACACACTATAGAATATTATCCATTCTTTAAAAAGAAGAAAATTCTGACACATGCTACAACATGGATGGACTTTGCAGACATTACACTAGGTGAAATAGGCCAGTCATGACAGAAGAAAGAATGTATTATTATTCTTCCAATATGAGGTACTTGGAATAGTCACACAGTCAAAAAGGATAATATTGGTTACAAGGGTTTAGGGACAGGGGAACTAGGAATTTGTTGGTAATGTGAACAGAGTTTTCAGTTTGGGATAACTAAATAGTGCTGGAGATGAATAGTGGTGATGGTTGCAGAATAGCATGAATTGTACATTTAAAAATTGCTTCCATGTGTGGTGGCATACGCCTGTTAACTCAGAAACTTGGGAGGCTGAGGGAGGAGGATCGCAAGATTGAGGCCATCATCAGCAACTTTGTGAGGCCCTCAGCAACTTAGGGAGATCTTGTCTCAAAATAAATAATAAAAATGACTGGAGTTGTAGCTCAGTGGTAAAGTACCCCAGAGTTTAATCCCCAGTACCAAATAATAATAATATTAATTTAAAAAAAGAGCTAAGAGTATAGCTCGGTGATCGAACACTCCTGGGTTCAATCCCCACTGCTTCAAAACAACAACAACAAAAAACTTTCTAAACTGATGAATTAAAAAAAAAGAGTTAGCACTTTTAGGTGATGGAATTATGTTGTTTTTTTCTTGCTTTCTAATTTTTCAAAATGATTGAACTACTTTTATTTTATAGATTTTATTGTTAATATTTCAAGCATACAGAAATAAATGCTGATCAACATATGAATACATGTATCCTTTCTACTTAGCTTTACCAAACTGTAATCCTATATTATATTTACCTGATTTCTTGTTATAGTTTGGATCTGGAATGTTCCCCAAAGGCTCATATGTATTGAATGCGTGGTCCCCTGCTGGTGGTGCTACAGGGAGGTGGTGCAACATTTAGGAGGTGGGACCTAGTTGGAAGAGGTGGGTCACTGGGGGCATAATCAATTTAGATTGTTGCAGGTATTTTATCACAGTAATGGAAAACTCCTAATGTTCTTTCCTTCTACCCTTCTTCCCTCCCTCCCTTTTTTCTTTTTCATTTCCTTCCTTCCTTCCTCTCTCCCTCTTCTTTCTTTCCTGTCTTTTCTGTCAATCCCAGGGCCTTGTGAGTGCTAAATATGTACCTAGCATGACCACTGAGCTAAATCCCCAGCCACTATCTTTCTTCTTCAGAATTCAAACGTTAGAGTCAGGCACGGTAGTACATACTTGTAATCCCAGTCACTTGGGATGCTGAGGCAGGAGGACTGTGAGTTTAAGGTTATCTTGGAAAACATAACAAAGACTTTGTCTCAAAAAAAATTCAAACATTACAGTTTTGACACCCCATAGGAACTGTCTCTAGTTTCTCATATACCATCTCTTCCTGAAGGTACCATTATGTTTAATATTTTTGTAGCATTACTACAATGAGTTTTCATAAATAATATGGGATTGTTCCATATATTTTAAAACTATACACATGGTAATCTTTACACATCATCTTAAAACTTGCCTTTTTTCATTCAGCATTTTGTTTGTGAAACTTATCTCTGTTGGTACATAGCTTTAGTTCATTCATCTTCCTTGTAGCATATTCCAGATCATGTATGTTTATGTATGTTTTGGAGGAAATTTATATTGTTTTCATTTTTTAGGTATTAAAAATGGGGCTGTTACAGCCAAGTGTGGTGGTGCACACTGGTAATCCCAGGGGCTTGGGAGGCTGAGGCAAGAGGATCACAAGTTTGAGGCCAGCCTTAGGAACTAAGCAAGGCCATAAGCAATTTAGCGAGATCCTGTCTCAAAATTAAAAAATAAGGGCTGGGGATGCGACTCAGTGGGTTAAGTGCCTCTGGGTTCAATCCCTGGTACCAAAAAGGGAGGGGGGCTGTTAGCTGTTATGAGCAATTTTTTGGTACCACAGATTGAATCCAGAAACACTTAACCCACTGAGTCGCATCCCCAGTCCTTCTTGTTTTATTTTGAGACAGGGTCTTGCTAAATTGCTCAATGGACTTGCTTAGTTCCTGAGGCTGGCCTCGAACTTGTGATCATCCTGCCTCAGCCATTCGAGCCTCTGGTATTACAGTTGTGTGCCTCTGCGTCTGGACTAGGATTACAGGCATGTGCCACCATGCCCAACTTTATGAACCTTATTGAGGACACATGTAAGACTTTATGTAAGGTATCCTTCCAGAAATAATTTCAATCTTTGCCTTTATTAAATCTTGCTGAATTGTCCTATAAGGTCACTATATTCTCACTAGCAGTGCCTGAAAGTTTCCATTGCTTCATATCCTTGCTGAAAGTGATTCCTAGTGTTATCAAAAGTTTTGCCAATTTGATGAATGTTAAATCATATCTTATGGACAGCAATTGCAGTGCTGTCTGACTCATATTAAGGACTCAATTAATGGTGACTTTTTAACATTTCTCTGATGAATATGGCAGTTGGACACCTTTTCATTTATTTTCTGATTAACCTTTCCTTGTCTATGAAGTACCTCTAATGTCCTTGGATTTTTTTACTAAGTTGTCTTTTTAAAACTGATCAAGAAGATTCTTTATATATTTTCTTGCACTAATCTCTTGTTCATGCAGTCTTTGACTTTAGCTTCATTTGTGTTTTCATGGTTGTTTGGGAGTATATTTTTTACTTGAATGTACTCAGATTTATTGTCTCTACCTTTGGGTTATACTGTTTACATGTTGTTTAAAAAATCTTTCCTTATTAGTAGTTATGAATTCTCAAGTGAGATCTATTTTCATGCCCAGAAACCAGGACTAGGCAGGCATCCAGTGGACAGGCTCATTGTAATTCACCATTACACGGAGGGAAAAGCTAATTGAGGATTCAGGCTTTATATGGGGTTCTTGGTTCCAAGGCTTTGGCTCCTCTCTCTGAATGTGCATTGTACTGGTTAACATTAGGTTCCACTGAGAGCAACAGAACTCCGAAATGATAGTGGCATAAGCCAGAGGAAAGCTTGTCTCTTCCATAACAGTCCAGAGAAAGGCAGTCCAATGCTGGTACGGAGTATTTGTCCCCCACATTGCTCTCAGGCACACACAGGCTCTTTCAATCTTGTTATTCCACTGAATGTGGCCTCTATTTCTCTAGTCAAGAAGGTTGCTCCAACTCTAACCTCTACTTTCACATTCTAGCGAGCAGGAAAGAGTCAAAAAGAGGAACTTTAGTCTTTGTTTTAAAGGGTAACAGAGAGGGAGAGAGAGAGAGAAAAAAAGAGAAAGAGAGAGAGAATGAATCAATAGGGAAAGAAAGAATCAATTTTATTTAGTTTCTCATTGCTCCAACACTTAGTTGAGTATGTAGTGCTGGGGTGTGAACCTGGGTCCTTGTGCAAGCCAGGCAAGCGCAGTAACCGCTGAGCCACCGCTCCAGCCTGGCAATTGTCTTGTAAGCATGATTCCCAGGAGCTTCCATGACATTTGCTTGTTGAGAAATTAGTCACAGTAATCTTTCTTCTGGGTGGCCATGTGTCCACTCAAAATTTAGGAGTTCTGGGATGCAGATATAACTCAGCAGTAAAGTGCTGGGCTAACAGTGAAAGGTTGAGAGTTCAAACCCCAGTACCTCATTCACACAAATAGGAGTTCTATTACTATGGACATAGAGAATAATAGATATTCAAGAATAACTAACAGTCTTGGCCAGTGGGCTCAAATATGATGTCACTAGAATGCTGGTCACCTGTGTACCAGTTTTTAGTTCCCCCTTCCTTTCTTACACCTTGATTTCCTATACTCTTACCTGTGCCTTTAATTCAGCAAATAATTATTGAGCATCTGCTCTGTTCCAGAAACTGTTTTCAGAAGTAAGGATACAGTAGTGAACAAGACAAAGATCTTATTCTCATGGACCATTTGAGGGAGACAAACCACAAACCAGCAAATGCAATACTACATCAGGGGGCGTATTACTCAGCTTTATGTCACTATGACCAATATACCTGATAAGAACAACTTAGAGGAGGAAAAGTTTATTTTGGCTTATAGTTTTAGAGGTTTAATCCATGGTTGCCCAATTGCATAACTCTGGGCCTAAAGTGAAGCAGAACATCCTGGTGGAAGGGCATGGCAGAGAAAAGCAGCTCTGGACACGACAGTCAGAAGACAGAGAGTTCCACTCACCAGAGAAAAGTATAAATCCCCAAAGCATAACCCCAGTGATCTACTTCTTTTATCCATACCCCACCTGCCTCCAGTTATCATCCAGTACAATAGTCCATTCAAGTTATTACTACATCAAATGGATTAAGCCACGGATTATGGCTCTCATAACCTAATCATTTCACCTCTGAATATTCTTACATTGTCTCACACATACGCTTTAAGGGGACACCTAATATCCAAACCATAACACAGGATGTGAACTGGTATGGAGAACAATGAAGCAGGTTAAGGGATAACCAGTTCTGGGAGTTGGATGAGTACTTATTAGTTCAAGGAAGGCCTTTGTGATACTGTGACATTTGAATAGCAACCTAAAACGAGGAAGAAAACTATGGTGTCATTTTGGACAAGAGCATTCCAGGCAGAGATAAGAATAAGTGCAGGGGTAGAGCAATGTGTTAGTGGTTGGAGTGCTTTCCTGGCACACGTGAGGACCCAGGTTCGATCCCTAGCACCACATATGCAACTGTCAGAGAAACAAAGGCTAGATGAAAAAATAAATAAAATTGATTCTCTCTCCTCTCTCTTTTTTTTTAAAGACAGAGGAACAGTGAAAGAAAGAGAGAGAAAGAGAAAGAGAGAAACAATTTTTATTTAGTTTTTCATGTGGTTTTCATTGCTCCAAAACTTAGTTGTGTATATGGTGCTTGGGATCAAACCTGGGTTCTCGCACATGCCAGGCAAGTGCCATGACCGCCAAGCCACCACTCCAGCCCCTCCCACTCTCTCTCGGAAAAAAAAAAAGAATAAGTGCAAAGGCCCTGAGGTAGACATGGTTTATACAAAGGACGCTAAAGAGGCCTGTGTGACTGCGGTATAGTGGCAAAGTGGGAGCGGGAAGAGGGTTAGCAGTTGTTCTACAGAGGTAGCAAAGTGCCAGACCAATCTGGGCTTCATAGGCTTTTTCTTCCACTTGGAGAAGAGAAGCCAATGGAGGATGTGAACAGAGGCATGGCATAATCTACCTTTTTTTTCTTTTGTGATGCTAGTGATTAAACCCAAGGCTTCACACATACTAAGCAAGCACTCAACCATTGAGCTACACCCACAGAACTTATCTATATTTTAATGCTTTTTTTTTTTAAAGAGGGAGAAATAAACAGTTAATTTCATGTTTTTTTTTCACCTGAATTTTGTTTTTCCTCCACTTAGTTGTATATGCAGTGCTGGGGTTTGAGCCTGGGTCCTCGAAAATGCCAGGTAAACACTCCAACCACTGAGCCATCATTCCAGCCCTGGGGTGTACATTCTGTGCATGGCATGGAGTCTCTCTGCTGCCTGGAAACATGATGTTCAGCCTCACTTCAGGTCTCAAGGAACAGAGTCAGTTGTCTATGGACTAAGACCTCTGAAACCATGAGCCCCAAATAAACTTTACCTTCTAAAATGGTTCTTGTTAGGTCCTTTAGTTACAGCAATGGAAAAGCAGATTGCAACAATGCTTTAGATAGAAAGTGACTTATTAGACAACATAAAGCCAAGAAATAATAAATTTGATATACTTATGCTCCATTCAATATATGGAGATATATATATGTATATATATATATATATATATATATATATATATACACAGATATATATATATAGATATATCCAGATATATCCATATATCTGGTACTAGGGGATTGAATATCCAGGAGTGTTTAAGCACTGAGCCACATCCCCAGCCCATTTTATTTTTTATTCTTAAACAGAATCTTGCTAAGTTGCTTAGGGCCTCACTAAGTTAAGGGGGCTGACTTGCAACTTGCAGTTGTCCTGCCTCAGCCTCTTGAGCCACAGGGATTACTGTGCCAAGCATTAATATATTTTTCAATATATAAAACTGAAAAAAGAAAGCTTTCTGATCCAGTACCCCTAACATAGGAGTGACAGCAGACTGTAATTTATCTACTGCTTTTTGCACTCACCATGACTTAGTGACTGTCATCATGCAGGTAAGGCTAACTCATGTAATCTTTGCTCATGTTTCCAGTCAAGAATGCTGCAGTCCAATGCCACATTGGAAATGCAAGCAGGGCAGGCAACTAGAAATTTAGGAGCAAATGCCTCAA